>JARHVA010005649.1:1047500-1065000 GCA_037957365.1 Torreya grandis
TATTATCAACTTCTTTGAATACTCATAAATCCTAATCTAGTTTACTTCACCCTACACTCCACAATAGAATGGTGTAGTTAAAATATGGAAATGCAGATTAAAGGAAATGGATTATTTCATGGTGCATTAAAAATACTTGAATTATAATTTTTTGGTAGAGGAAATTCAATGCATGAAATATATCCATAAACATACTCTCCACTCAGGAGTGAAAGATATGACTCGTTAATAAAAATGATCTAGTGTCAATCCATTTTTTTTTTGTAAGATTTTTTAGTGTAATTCAAAAGAACATTTCCCAAACATTAAGCACAAAGCTATGGAAATCAAGGTTCATCATTTTATTTTTTACATCTATTATGAAGATATGAAGGACCATGATATTATTTTATAGTCCATTATTAAGTTTATTTACTAATGAGATATTTGTTTTGATGAACTATCCCACTCGTATGAGTTAACATTGTCCACTCCTGTGCAATTAGCCTTTATTGATATAGACACACCTTATCATTTTATTTTTAAAAATTAAAAATTAATATGACTTATATTTTGAGAATCAGTCTATCTTAGATGATGAGATGTATAGTAGTCAATTACCTCCAGTTCTGGAAGAACACAATGTTTCACAAGTCATTTCAAATATAGTTGGACCACTAACACAACCTCAATAAAAATTCATCTACATAATTTGAAAAGGGGTTTGTGTATGGGTATGGGATCAAATTTATCCACATAGTATAAGACCAAAACATTATTTTTAGGTTTTAAATATTGAAAAATTAGTTTCAAGTCAGGATATAAATACTTATCATGAACCTTGAAAGAATATTAAATTATAGGAAACTATGGAAGAATAAATTGATTGTATTAAAATTAATAATACTTTGGACTTAGTTCTAATTTCTAAAGTAATAAAATTAGTGAGTTCAAATCTGGTGTAAAACACTAATTATAAGATAGGTCCAATGATAGGTACATAGCTTGCCTTGTAGTTAAAAGGTTTTCATAGGTTGAAGACGTTGATTGCAAATGTTTCTTTTGTCTATATGTAATGATAAATTCCTTTAGGCTAATACTCTCCTTGTCTAAACATAGGGTTGGTGATTCCATAATATGGATGTAAAAATTTTGTATTTGTATGGAATTTTTTAGAAATAAATCTACATGTCCTAGCCTCCCAAAGTTGCCAGTAGTGAGAACTCTAACTACATGTGTAAATTGAAAAGTCCTTATACACTTTGAAATATTTGCATTAAGATAGATATGATAAAATTGACATTTTATAAATAAAAAATGGTTTTATAAATATTCCCTTAGAATTCAAAGTCCACACAAATAAAGTATATCAGAAACTCCTTATTTTAGTTCTCTATATCAATGAATTAATCATTAGTATATAGAGTTCCACCAAATACATCCATGATGTAAATGCATTAATAATGAAATATTTTGAAATGAAATACTTGGTGTTGCTAAAATGTTTTATAAGTCATTTCAAATACAGTTGGACCACTAACACAACCTCAATAAAAATTCATCTACATAATTTGAAAAGGGGTTTGTGTATGGGTATGGGATCAAATTTATCCACATAGTATAAGACCAAAACATTATTTTTAGGTTTTAAATATTGAAAAATTAGTTTCAAGTCAGGATATAAATACTTATCATGAACCTTGAAAGAATATTAAATTATAGGAAACTATGGAAGAATAAATTGATTGTATTAAAATTAATAATACTTTGGACTTAGTTCTAATTTCTAAAGTAATAAAATTAGTGAGTTCAAATCTGGTGTAAAACACTAATTATAAGATAGGTCTAATGATAGGTACATAGCTTGCCTTGTAGTTAAAAGGTTTTCATAGGTTGAAGACGTTGATTGCAAATGTTTCTTTTGTCTATATGTAATGATAAATTCCTTTAGGCTAATACTCTCCTTGTCTAAACATAGGGTTGGTGATTCCATAATATGGATGTAAAAATTTTGTATTTGTATGGAATTTTTTAGAAATAAATCTACATGTCCTAGCCTCCCAAAGTTGCCAGTAGTGAGAACTCTAACTACATGTGTAAATTGAAAAGTCCTTATACACTTTGAAATATTTGCATTAAGATAGATATGATAAAATTGACATTTTATAAATAAAAAATGGTTTTATAAATATTCCCTTAGAATTCAAAGTCCACACAAATAAAGTATATCAGAAACTCCTTATTTTAGTTCTCTATATCAATGAATTAATCATTAGTATATAGAGTTCCACCAAATACATCCATGATGTAAATGCATTAATAATGAAATATTTTGAAATGAAATACTTGGTGTTGCTAAAATGTTTTATTTCACTTTACATCTCATAGTATATGAAATGTATATTTGTAAATCAATCCAAGTATGCTCAAGATATACTCCATTGCTTTAACATGGAAAACTGTAATCCTACCCTGACCTAGTTTCCATATAGAATTAAAATTTATGAAAATGTTTATTATTATTATTATTTATATTCAAAAATATATAATAACTTATTTTAAATTATTCTATTTTAACTCATACTCATCTTGATTTGTCTTTTGTTGGTGGCCTAGTTTTATACTTCTATCATGACCCCCATGATAGCCATCAAAAGATTCCAAATGCATTATAAATTGACATTGTGATATAATTAATTATGGGATTTAGTATTCATAAATCATAAAATAATAAATTTATTATTACACTTTATATGAAAAAACATGGGTTATATCTTTTATGAATAATGATTGGGTAGGTGATCCAAATGATCATATGTCAAGTGATAAATATACCTGTCATCTTTGGGTAGGTCTCATAAATCAATCTTGAAATAAAAAGCCTTGAAAAAATAATAATACTTTGTACTTGGTTCCAATTCTTATATGAATAAAACTAGTGAGGTTAAAATGGTTGTACCATAGTAAGTGTGTATCATATGCATCCAATGACTCGTACAAATCCTATATTTTAGAATTATAGTTATCATAAGTTGAAGTTATTGATTTCCATTAAATATATATCTGGTTGAAAATATAAATTTATTAAAGATAATACTATTCTTGGATAAACATAATCCTTTGAATTCTATTTGATGGATTTAAAAATGTCTACTTGCATTAATTTTCTAGGAATAGATCTACATGTCATAACATCTTAGGGTTGTTAGTAGTGTGAACTCTAACTATGTGTGAGTATTTAAAAAATCCCTATATAGTTTTAAACTTGTTATTTTAGATCTTTATATGATAAAATTGACATTATTTGAAATAAATATGGTAATAAAAGTATTTCCTTCTACCCTAAAGTATAGGCAATTAAACTATACAATAAAATCCTAATTTTGGTCATCTATGTCAAATAATAAAAAATTATAGGGATTTACAAAATATATGTCCATGATGTAAATTCATTACTAGTGAAATATATTTAAAGAAAATACTTGGTTTTGTTACACTTTTTCTATCACCCTTAACATCTCATAGTCTGTGAAATGAAAAAATTTCAATGAATCCAAGTATGTTAAAGACATACTTCATTTCTTTAACATGAAATAATGTAAGCCCACCCTAACTCAATTTCCATATATATTAAATAATTATAATAAATTGGTAGAAATTATTATATATTTAACTCATAACAATCTTGATTTGTCTTTTTCTGGTGGCCTAATTTTATTATTCTATTACAACCTCCATGATAACCATCAGAGAGCTTTTAAATGCATTATAAATTATCATTGTGGTATAATTAGTTATGATATTTAGTATTCATAAATCATAAAATCATATTTATGTGATTTCAATTTTGGTGAAAAACATCAATTTTAGACTACACCAAAAATGATAAGGTGGGTGATCCAAATGATTACATGTTGATTGAAAATATATATCTATCCTCTTTGGGTAGGTCTTGTGAATCAATCTTGGAAGAAGTATTCAAAAAAAATAATACTTTAGACTTGGTTATAATTCTAAAATGAATAAAATTAGTGTGGTTTAAGTGTGTGTACTACTCTAATTATGTATAGTATAGGTCCAATGATAAGTAAGAATCTTGGCTTATAGAAGAATGGTTTTCACAAGTTGAAGTTGTTGATTGAAAAAACATTTTTCTAGTTATAAATATAAATTCCATGAAGATAATACTACATTTGTATAAACATAGGGTTGGGAATTCCATCAGATGTATATAAAAAGTGTCTACATTAGAGGATTTTTAAAGGAAAAAATATACATGTCATAGCCTCCTAGATTCATTAGTATTGAGAAATCTAGCTACATGTGAAAATTCAAAAAGTCAATAGATAGTTTGAAAAAATTTCATTGATTTTGATATGATATAATTGATATATTACTAATATAATAAGGTTTTAAAAATATTCCCTTTGACCCAAATGTCTACACAATGAAAGTAGCCAAGAAACCCATTATTTTGGTCCTCTATGTCAATGAGTTAATGATTTCATGGAGTTCCACAAAATAAATCAATGATGTAAATGAATTATTAATGAAATATTTTGAAATGAAATACTTGGTGTTGTTACACTTTTTTATTACCCTTCATATCTCATAGTCTATGAAATTGATATTTTTAAAACTATCCATGTATTCTCAAGACACACTCCATTTATTTAACATGGAAAAATGTAATCCCACCCTAAATAAATTTCAATATAGAATAAATATTTATGCAAAGGTTTAATATTTTTTTCTATGAAAAATTTTATAGGAAATGGGTGGACTGTATTCTACATTTAACTCATACTCGTCTTGATTTTTTATTTTTTGGTGGACTAGTTTTATGCTTTTATAATGACCCACATCATAGCCATTGGAGATATTCCAAATGCATTATAAAGTATATTTTTGGAACCATAAATTATGGGATTTAGTATTCATAAAGATTAATATTCTCAAATTATGACTACACTTTTGGTATAAATTCATTGGTTGTATCCTATACTAATAATGATTGGGTAGGTGATATAAATGATCACATGTTGAATTAAAATTACATCTATCATCTTTTAGAATGTCTCATGAATAGATATTTAAACAATATTTTTTTAAAAATAATATCACTCTAGACTTTTCCTTCTTAAAGGAATGAAATTAGTGAGGTGAAATTGGATGGACCACAAAATGGGGACATAAGATGGGTCAAATGACATCTACAAAGCTCAAATTGTAGAAGAAATGTGTTCAAAGGTCCAAGCTATGGATTGAAAAAACAAATATATAATTGTAAATACAAATTCCTCTAATAAAATATTATAATTAGCTAAAAATAAGGATGTGGATTCAATCAGATGGATGAAATAAGTGTCTTCATGCATGGAAATTTATAGGAATAATTCTACACATCCAAGCCTCCCAAAGTCATTAATAGTGAGAAATATAGATACATTTAAAAATTAAATAAGTCCCTATATATTTTTAAATTTTTTTTTTATATTTATATTATAATATTTACATATTCCTACAAAAATGGGCTTACAAAGAGTCCTTTTCACCCCAAAATCTACAAAATGAAAGTAGATGAGGAACCTTTGATTTTGGTCCTCTATGTGAATGAATAATTTATTATATGGAGTTTCACCAAATATATCCATAACGTAAATAAATTATTAATTATATATTTTTAAAATAAAATTCATGGTGTTTTAATAAGTTTTTATTTCCCTTCATATTTCATAGTCTAAGAAATGCATATTTTTTTACCAATCCAAGTATGCTTAAGACATACTTCACTACATTGACATGGAAAAATGTAAGCCACCTAACTCAATTTAAATATAGAGTAAATAATTATACAATTTTTTATTCTTCTATTTTAAATTCAAAAATATATAGGAAACCTGTGGAATGTATTCTATGTTTTACTTAAACTCATATTTTTTTGTCTTTTGTAGGTGGCCTAGTTTTATGCTTATATTAGGAACCCCATGAGAGCATTTAGAAAGTTTCCAAATGAATTATAAGGTATATTTGTGGAACCATTAATTATGGGTTTGATCATTCATAAAGTGTAAAATAATCAATCTATTATTACACTTCTTATGTAAAAACATCTATCGTAGTCTACATCGTTTGTGATTGGGAAAGTGATGCAAATTATTATGTGTGTGTGTGTATGTATGTATGTATGTATGTATGTATATATATATATATATATATATATATATATATATATATATATATATATATATATATATAATTTTACACATAATCATTTGGATAGGTCTCATGAATTGATCTTAAAATTATAAGCCTAATATCTATTTTTAAGAAACATGGGTTGAATATATTGGACATTTCTTTACTTTTCATGAGTCAGTTTGGATTAAACAAATTCTTTCTGAGTATGTATTTCTATAGGCCAAACCCAAAACACTTTGATTTGATAATTAGAGCGTTATTCACTTCTATTGTAAACCAGTGGAAAAAAACATAAAAAACACATTGATATTCATATGTATTTAATTAAGTAGTTATTACAAGATAATTTCATTGATCTCACGTTTTTTAATAAATGACTAGGTGGTAAACACATTCACAAAAGTGACTTCTTGAGAAGCAATTCTTTTAGCTTAGGTAACTCTTGGAAGTGAATAAAGGTGTCATCAAGGAAGTATAGTTATGTGATTCCTCTATCATTCCCTATTTAAAATTACATATTAATGGGGAACACTATTCTATTTAATAATGTATAGACTTTAATATGGGTTAAGATGCACTTATATTAAATTTTTGTAATGTAACTAATTGATAAACACTAACTACTGCACACTTATCCATATCCTATTATTGGATAAGAGTATAAATTAATTAATTTAACTAATTTAATTATGACATTAATATGAAATTTTTATCTCTAAGAATAATTTCTCAATAGGTAATTTATTTTTCAAACCCTAACCCTTGATTTATATTTTCATATATAAGAGCTAGCTAATGGGTATAATAATTATGTGGATGGATGTTACTATTATAATGCTAACATTTTTTTAGAGGATTTTAATATAAAAAGGTAGATATTATAAGTGGATAAATATATTTATTTTATTTATATGATTTCATTGATATATATTTATTTCATTCATGTGGGTGTATATCTTAAGTTAGTTTTAGTGATTATGGAACTTGCCTAGAAATATAATATTAAGAATCCATATAGAATTATAAATGGTATGGGGAGTAGATTCAATGGATAAGGGAGACTGAAGTTGAGTTTTATTTATTAAGGTATAAAAGTGAGTGTTAGAACTAGTGAACTCGTCCATGAGAGACTATGCAAGGGTGTCTCTATTTCATGTAATGTTTTAATACATTGGAAAATAAAGTATATGAGAGTGTGTGCATAATCAAATATATGCATCATTGTATTTAAAATTAAATAAATAGAGTTTATTTAGTTTCAAGTTTGAGTTCTCATGTATATTTTTGTCCATTATATAGAGAGATTAGTTCTTGGATAGGGAATAAGGTATCCATCAACTTGGTCCACTCATTCCCAACTACATCTATTGGTATTATATCAAGGTTGATAATTGTTGAGTATGTGATGATATATTATTTTTTTAGAAGTGTGAGAGACTTAATGTAATTTTAGAGAGGTGTTAAGATTATAAATGGAACATAGATAAGGACTTCCTAAAAGAGGATAAATAGTGCTAAGAAGATTAGACATGGAAAATCTAGTTTTTTGAAGAATCAAAGTAGTACTAGATGTAGTAGATACTAAAAAATGTAGAGAAACTATTATTTTTGTAGATGTGAGTGAAGATGAAAAAGAAGGAGAAGACTAAGAAATTTTGTTTTAATATTTTTTTAAGAGCCAAATGATGGATAGTTAAACTCTATTTCCAATATGGGATGGAAACTAAACTTGTACATCCCTAAATGTTTATGGAGTTTGTGTCCTCAAGATCCAATTGCTATGATAGTCAAGATGGATAATTACTTTGAATATGAGTTAATAGATTTAATAAAATTAGTAAATTTTTACCAAAAAAAAATATAGGACATGCATTTTTGTGATGTGATCATACGTAGCTATCAAAAGTGATAAAAATCAATAAAAAATCAAGACTTGGAGAAGAATGGTTGAAAAGTTGAGAGGTGTTTTTTTACATTGTGATTATAAGCTAAGTTTGTTTAGAAGTTGTAGAGAATAAAGAAAATTTAATATTAGTGTAGTATAATACATGGAGAAGTTATACAATATTAAAAAATATGTTGATCGTGTTGAATAAGATGAAGATAAGATATAAAGGTATGTGCATGGATTGAGGTTTCACAAAGAAGATAGTTTTTTAATGGTTAAGTTATAGTCCATAAAGGAGTCAAATAAATTTTTATTATGGGTGGAAATTGTTTTTAATGAAAGAAAATAATATTAAATATGTATAGGAATAGTCTAGTCGAGGATATAGACTTGAAAGGAGAGGAAAAATCTTTTCTATGTGGGGAAAATGAAGAGGAAGATGATGAGTTTTATATCTCATTGTAATGTTAATGTTTAAAATTTATAGATGATAAGTGGACATGCCATGGAGATATCTATGAGTTTGGAGTGTATGGCCATACGAAATTTTGGTGTCCTAAACAAATTACAAAGAAATATTATGAGTGAAAGCCAAGGGGATAATAGGTCATTCAAATTACCAATAAATAATGAATCAATGGGAATATGATGATAAATTGACTTTATAAGGTACATTTACAAATAATAACCAACGATTAAAATTCATGGTTAATAAAAGGGGCTTGAAGATAACAAGGAAACAATAAGATTTATGGCAAAGAAGGAATACTTTCAAAATTAGATGGAAAAAAGAGGTAAGGGTTGAAATTTTATATTTTATAGTAGGATTATTGTTAATATAGTATCCTTTGAATTTTTATATAACGTGAGATTGAAATATATACCACACCTTAAGCCATATAGGGTATTTAAACTGTCTCAAAGGCATGAAATTATAGTATGAGAACATTGTGAAGTGGATGTAAAAATAGGTTCACATCATGATTGAATTTTATGTGATGTATTTCATATGGATGCATACCATATAATGTTTGGGAGAACATGGTAGTTTGGAAATAAACATAAGTATGATTGAAATAAAAATGTATCTTCAATTGATAACAATGCAAAGAGGAGCAACCAAATTCTATTGAAGGAAGAGAGTGGATTTTAGAAGAAAATATTAATTTTTTTTTCCTAAATACAAGAAAATAATTTATATAAAATTTGGAAAATCAATGTGAAATTTAAGGTCATGATTCATTTATGTTTGTGGGTGAAGGAAAAGGAGTGATTTAAGACATGTTTTTACAAGCAATGGAAACACGTGAAGAAAGAAAGTGGATAAAATATTATAAAGTTGTAATGATTAAGGATAAGAAGATTTCCTTGAAAGGGAAAATGAGACTGATGTTTCAATATGAGTAAGTAAATGATATTTTGAAAATAAAAGAGAGATAAATATGTGAGCAAGAAAGGGAAGAAGTGGAACAAGAAGAAACTATTAAATCAATAGTTGAATAATTAATTGATAAGGAAATTATAGTAGTCGATGTTTTATTCAATTTAAAAATAAGGAGATAAGAGTGGATAATTCATTACACCAATTTATCTTATTAATGTCTCAATTAAAGTCACCTTTAAGTCATATTATAGTCTCCAAACATGATAATTAGGAAGGAAAAATCTCATCCCTAAATTTATATTGATATTTCTGTCATAATGATGTCTCTTATGCCTAATTTAAATGATAAAAATATAAATTTCATTTTAATATGTTCAAAATATTCCAAAAATATCACCCCAATGCTACCTAGTATCACTTGCCAACATCACTTAGGTGATGTTTTGATGGCATTTGGTGAATTTAAGATGATGTTGGAAAATTCATCACTATAAACATTGATAAAACAAAATAGTGAATTTAGATTCATATTTACAAGTGATTTAAAATTAGTCACTAAATGTAACATTAAGCTCAACACTATCTCTAAATTCAAGTGTGATTTGAAGGTTAACTTAAAGAGCATCACTAGGTCCAACTTTATGTGAGACACTAGGTTTTACTTTAAGGTGATTTTAAGTGAAACATTTAATAATTTAAGGTTGACAATGATTCCAAATTTATGTTATAAATTAGGCTAACTTAAAATGCAAGTCAATTTTAGTATTTTTTAATTAATTTAATAATATTAATTATAAAATGATGTTCATATATTAAAAAAATTATAATTATTATATGTATAATTATATAATTATAATGTTAATATCAATTGAAACACTATATATATAATAAATAAAAAGTGTGATTGTGAATTTTTAAGTAAATTTAATTAGAAACAAAACTTAAATATATATTAATATAATAATAAATTAAATATGATAAAAATCTAACACAATAATAAAGTGAATATTGTAATAATATTATAAAATTAATGGTCATATAGATTCATAGAGTTGTGATTGACAACATAAAACATAAATTTCATCATGATCTTCTTGATTATCACATCTATCAATAGTGTTTCTTAAGCGATCACTCTCAACCACACACTCCCCAATTGTCACAATGTCAACACCTCCACTACCTAAATTTAGTTGTTTTTAAACATAACCTATATTTTTGTTTAAAATTAAATTTTCCTATGTGAGGATAGGATTAATAATATATAAATGGTTCGATCACAATGGGAATAAAATAATCTATAGAAGGCCAATTAATTACAGACTCAGATAAATGAATATTCTAAATTATAATATTGAAATACACTAAATTAAAAAAGTACCAAATTTAAAAGATATTCAATTTATTTTAATAACAAAGATGAATAGTAATTATTTAGTTTTAATATGATTAATAAAATATGGGATGAAATAGGTATAAATTAAGAAGGATCAATATTTCAATAGACATCAATTTCTATAAATTATATCTTTATAGCCATAGACACTACCATCAAATCTAAATGCTACCATCAATGCTAGTGTTTAATTTTATAATAGGTGTCTAGTATGAAATAAGTAATGGATATTAATTCAATCAGCTTTGTTATTATAGGTTTTCATCACCTTTAAATGGATGTATTCATATATAGGATACAAGTTGTCTCTCTTTGATAATTGATCAAATCCTAGATCTTCATCCTTCATCAACCTTAGAATGATTATGCTAAAAATGGGTTAGTGTGCTCACAATATTAATTTGAAATAAATGACCTCTCTTTCATTGACCATTTCCTACATATACAATACTCTAAGGAGCACCATAGGCTTATGTAGTTCTCCCTTATGTGCAACAGTTTGTGTGCACGAGGATGAAATATACTATATAAAGATGCAAGCTATGATATATATTGTAAATTAATAAAAATAACTCATAGGATGTTATTTTAAATCTTAAAATCATTTATATTATTTTTAATATGATTTATAAATTAATAGCGATGAATAGGGTAGAATAAATTAGTTGTGAAATTGATTTAATGAGCCTTACAAGGTGTTTTATTGGTAATTTATAGATGATAAATGAGAATGCTTACACTTATATTATACCAGACCTTTTCAAAATATATCATGGTAGGGTTAAATAATAAAAATGTGTCAACCCATAGGTTTTGAAACATTTATAATTTGGATGAATTTTTGAAATTGGACACTAGATAAGGATATGGACATTACTGTTGATGGTAGTGTTCCTTTATGGCTAGTAGTGACTAGAGATCAATGAAATAACATATAGATTTAAAATTGACATTAAATTATTTATATCATATTTTAATATTTTTTTAGTGTAGGATAATTAGGGCATCATAATTATATGGATAAGACTAAGAGATAATTAATTTGGCATAATGAGATGATTAATGTGAGCTTTTTAGCACCTCAGAGGTATATAACTGAAGGGTAGAGCCCTGATCGATATTTTTCAAATGTACAAGATTGAGATGCTATAAATATTTAGTTTTAGTATTTACAATTTGGTTAGGGTCTAGAATCATTGTTTTAAGAAGGATAACTCTATTATTAAATACCTTCCCAATTCTAGTTGGAACCATGAGAGGAATATTTTTATGTAGTCAAAGTTAAATATCATAGAGTAAAATAATAAAACACAAAAAGTATTAAACTTGATATATTCTAGGCTCAAAAAACATGTGGAATTGGTCACAATTTTCCCTTGAAACCATCATTTTATTAAATATATACATATGTCTAAGAATATGTACATATAGTATCACCATTTTAGGTTTTATAATGGATGAAATTGGATTCCAATATTTTTAATATTGGTTTTTAAAGAGTTTGATATTTGATTACAATATTGTTATTATTGGTATTTAATTAATGTGATATTAGATTCCATTATAACTATGGATTCCAAAGTCTAATGTGATATTGGATTCCAATTATATCTTAACTTGTTATTCACATTTAAATTCATATTTATGGGAAATGGGCTAATAGTTGAACATGGTCCACTAGTTTAAATGGGTCTTGATAATTTACATAATCTTACCCCATAGCTTTCATTCTATTTCCTAATTATAGTTATTATAATATTGTTTAATATTTATCCAATTTTCACCATATATTAACCAATCACATCATCACATGGAATATTTACAAATATTAGTGCAACATTATAAAACATACTTACTACTACAATGTACAAGTATTAAAAACACTTTTCATTGCCCATTTGCCTAATATAAAACATACTTATCACTATTCTTATCTTGTGTAGAATGGGCATGTGCCCATTTTGCACTAGATAACAACATAGAACATTGTTTCTCATACTATAAATTTAAAGGTCATTATTCTTATATCAATCTATAGGATGGGCATGTAGCCCATCCTTTTCCCACCTTATGTAGAATGATCATGTTATTTTAAAACAAAATTTGTTATGACATACATTAATCAAAATTTTAAAATTTCACAATTTATGTACCAATATATTATGTGAAATAATTAATCACTTCATAACCACACTAATGTGTTTTAAATGGTTTAGCTATTGTTTATATTAGTTATATTCTTAAGGTCTTAATGTAAGTATTACACACATATGAAAAATAATTAAATGAAATAAATAAGAATATTCAATTCTATCAAATAATAGTATAGATGTAAGGTCAAGTTATTGGAATGTACTTTTAAATATAAATTTATAAAAACCCACATCCCAGAGCAAGATGATATGACCTATGATTTTATAATATTTAATAGTTTCACCTTTAAGCATTCATTACCTTGTTCAAGTAGCAAAATGTATACCTTTTATTTTATTAGGTATCTTAATCGATCATATTTTTATTATTTTGTTTTGTTTTTATGCCAAGATGATGCTTTTCACATCAATGTCTTATTTAATTTCATCTGATTTGATCATGTTTTATTAGGTATCAAACAATACAAATACAGTGTTTCACCTTATTCTCTTATATAATGTTTCAAATATTAAAACCTCACCTTTTTAGCCACATTATCACCTTCCACTTTAAACTAATTTATATCCCCATCTACCCTTCCCATCCATATATTTTCATTTTCATTACTTGGACATACTAGAAGCATTTATCCCACATAAAAATCCACCAATGGATTCAATTCTTGTATAAATCAATGTTGATTTATTTGTTTTTATGTGAAAATGTGAGACCACTCGAATATGTTTTAAATCAAGGTTCATTAATTTTAATTTTCAGGCTGCATAGTACAAGATATCTTCATGACTAATAGACCTAGTCATACTCTAATGTGATATCCACAAAATAACATGTCCTAGAGGCTCGTTTTATTTTATAATTAACATTTTACCCCTATTATGATAGAATATTGTGAGCACAAAAAGGTGTGCATATTGAGAGATAAAATGGACTAAAAGTTTCAACATATATGTGCATTTTTTATGCTACATTGAGAAAAAAATAGACCTCGATGGCTTTATTGATTCCTAAAGACCCAAACCTAAATTTGGTATAATTTACTTGTATTTTAATGCTACAAAACCCTCTCCTTATTATATCACCAACTTATTTTATTTTTTTAAAACACGTATCAAAACATTACTGTGACAAAACCCCAAAACTTGTAGTATTGCATCACCATTAAGAGATCTCCCATGAACTTAATTAGAATAATGCTAGTAAATGAAAATTATTTGAAAAATGTTTTAATTTCATACTTGAACATTAATCAAAATATATTAAATGCAAAAAAAAACAATCTAAAAAAATTATTAATCTTACATTCATATTTGATAAACAATATGGTTTCCGCATTAAAGGGTCAATAATAAGAAGCTTGAATAGAATTAGGGATTAAAATATTGAATATAATCTAGTCAAATAGAAGTAAGTAATGTCAATATTTAGTTCATATTAAATAATTATTTTAAAAATTTAAGGCTAAGTTGTTCAAGTGTGTTTTGGAGTATAAATTTTAAAAACCTCACATCCTTAGCCAAAATGATATTGCATATTAATGTATGACCTTTAATAGTTC
Organism: Torreya grandis; assembly: GCA_037957365.1. Taxonomy (NCBI): domain Eukaryota; kingdom Viridiplantae; phylum Streptophyta; class Pinopsida; order Cupressales; family Taxaceae; genus Torreya; species Torreya grandis. Next base: position 1,062,058 of record JARHVA010005649.1, read on the forward strand.
ACCTTAGTATTCATTACCCTATTCAAATAGTGAAAGATATGATTCAATGGCCTCATGTAATTTTTAAATAATATTAATTGAGACACATTTCCACTTTTATTTGGTGTATATCCCCATATGTTTCTATCCACATCAATGTCTTGTTTTATTTCATTCAATTTGATCCATTTTTTACTAGGTGTTAAATAATCTTGATAAAATGATTCACCATCTTCTCTCCTTAAGGCTTTATAATATTGAATCATCACGTTCTATTTTAAGATAAATATCCCCATATTCCATTCCCATCCATATCTTCTCATTTTCATTTGATATCTATACTATAATCATTTGTCCCACATACACATCCATCAATTGATTGAATGTTTGTTTATATCTTCCACAAATAGTACCAACATACATATCAATATTACTGGATATGTTTATTAATATATTCTTATATGTGTCAATGAATGGATCCCACTATTTGGTAATATATGTCGTTATCCTATATTATTTGTGGATAAAAATAAAGATTGACATCCTGCTATAAAATAAAAAGTCTATCCAAAACACACAATTTTTTTTCAAAATGTGTTATCTTTAAAAGCCAATATTCTCTACCTTCACTTATTGTACTTTTTCCCAAAGTTCAATATGTTATTTTATTCCCTTTTTCATATATTCTATTAATTTTATTTATTTTAAAGGTGATGTAGGAATCTTCCCTTATGGAAAGTTTGGTTCACCATTTTCCTTTGTAAGCTAAATTGGGATTGATCAAGACCATTGGGGATCCTTTATTGTTGATTTATATTCCATCACTAGTATGCACCAAATTAGGTGTCTATATGTAGTTTTTATTTCCTTTGTTCTATGCCCTTAGTCTATAGCATCTATTAGGATATGTGTATATGACTTGTGACTTACATAACCACTTCCTTATCATATTTCATTTCTTTAGGATCTCATTTGGTTAGATAAATCAGCATATGACCATTGCCTAAAAAGACTATACATAGGAGGTAAGGATTAGTAATTCATCATCATATTATTAATTTTAATTTTGTTTCAAAGATGTAGTGGTTACCCCTCAAAGTGGATCATCATTAACACATGTATGTTATTTTATTTTAGTAATATTGTGATCTTTCTTAGTTATGATACTTTATTTGTGAAGTAATTTATTTACAAGTGGTATCAGAATGTTGATTTGGGTCATTGAGTAGGAAAAACCTTAATATTAAAGAATAACATATATATAAATTAGGTGTGAATCTATATTAATTTTTTGTAAATTTTGATGATAAGTTAAGTACATCTTAACAAAAACATAAGGGTTTAGGGATCCATTTTCAATTGGTTATTATTGATTTATGGTTTGCCCAAAATTCACTCTAGTGGCTATAATTTGAGGCATTTTTAAGATTTATTTACATTTTAGGAAAGATTATAAAAATATAGAAAGAGTTTATTATTTGTAATTTCTGATTTAAGTCTAACATACATGCAAAAACACTTGTTCAAATTTAGTCCAAAGGTGACAATGAGGTTCAACCTTGTCAAGACTTATTATGGTAGGAATGTAAACTAAGGGCTGTGTCATATCCCCACCAGTTAGAACCCTTGTATAGCCAATTTGATGAGGTATAATTATATATTTATCTGTATCGAATTTGGAATTAGACCCATTTATATATATATATATATATATATATATATATATATATATATATATATGAAATTGTATATATTTGTGAGGAGTGTATTTCAGCATGCTCTAAAATATTATAAATTTATTCCTGTGGTGTCAAGCATGAGTAAACTACTAAAGGTATTTTAATTAATTAAAGACCTTGTGTTAGCGTCTAAGTTATGACACTTTGGCTTTTTAAGAAGGATGTATTAGATTGTATTGCATGGAATTATAAATAAATGACTTATTTTTAAATTATTTGATATAGGTTATGGCATTTTGGCTTAGCGTGTTCATAGAATGCCTATGTGGGTCAATAAGTGAAAAAAAAAGGAAACATTATATATCCCCTTGTTCACAAGAAGTGTAGAATTCCTTATTTACTTGAGTTCAGAAAGAAATTGTAATGTATGTGGGAAACTAGGTTCCCTCTTTAGGTGAGATTAATTTTGGTTGGAACTTTATTTTTTATAACTGTAGACATTAATTAAGATTTAATTTTAGTAGGGAGGAATTCATTTAGGTTTGTGTTGGATAGTTTGGCTTGATGGATTTATTTTTTATTTTTTTATTTTTTCTTTGGAATCATTGAAATATGTTGGAAGAATGTGGAAATAGGATTGGGGGTTGTGTTCAGTTGCCCACCTAAGGAAGAGATGGATGAAGGAAGAGAGGATTGAGGAGTTTGTGGAAATATAGAGGGTTTATAGGCCTACATTTTGGGTGTTATAGTGGGCAAGAAAGAATAAGTAGGATAAGGATGGAATGGAGAGGTGAGTTGGATGATGGTGAAGTTGGGGATGAGCAGTCGAAAGGAGAAGGGAATGGAGGTAGAGAGTTGGGTGATGACTGGCACCATAGGGAGAGAAAAATTTAACCTTGCATAGTTATTATTTCTCAAGCATATGCTCCTCACTTTAAGATTAAATTTTGAAATTAAATTCTATTTTAATTTCCCAAGTGATGCATTAAATTAGGGGAGGGTATATCTTCATGTGGGAACATTGTTGTTCCCACATGGGTCTATGTCATGGCCTGAGGTAGATGTGTTTTTTAGGTATGATGATTATATGTAATTTTTGTATTATTTTTTATTCATATATGGAGGTGGTGGTTGCTTATTTTTATATTGCTATAGGATGGCAAACTATGTCCATAAGGATTTATGATTTTTATTATTGGAAAGCTATTTAAGCTTATGCATATTGTTTGTTGAGGGTTGATTGTATAAAAATTTATATATAAATTATTTATATGTTAGTTATATG
>JARHVA010005649.1:1070000-1135000 GCA_037957365.1 Torreya grandis
GATAAACCAAGAAGGGTTTTGGGGTGATAAAGTTTCAATTGAGTTTATTATAATGCTATAAATTTGAAATTGTCATATATTTTATTGTGTACTTGATTCAAACATTGTATTTTTATGATAGCACAAAGGGTTCCTTGTGTATATGAATTTAGGCTTGTATTTGTATTCATATGTTAAAATTATCAACCCTTGGGGGTTATGTGAGATGTTGTATTAATATTTTTCTTAGGATAATAAGACTTGGTGATGTAATATTTGGTATGCAATAACCTTTGTATCAACACTATTTAATTTATATTTATGAATGACATCCTTATTTAAGGATTGATTATGTCATATTACACTTGTGCATTTGAGTAATTCAACCTTAAACATGGTTAAATTTAAGTTACTTGAATTCCCTTGTGTTGGTGAGAATTACCCATGTGGTTAGTAGTGAAAGACCATGATAGTCATGGATGGAATATTTATGCATATGAGTTAATGTTATTTAACTTGTCTTAGCTATTAAGTTACATTATGTGAGATGATTATGTTATTCACTTCTTTGTTGGTTGGTTGTGGGGTGCTTGTAGCATTCTAGTTTTATATTTTGGGACCCTTAATGTTAAAAACACTTATAGATTGAGTAATTAAGTTTATAGATTCATTTATTATAGGTATACCTATATGTTGTTAATAAGGCCACTACATTCTATAAGTGCTAGACAGTTATAATGTAAGTGTATTATGCTATGGCCTTAGGGAACTTGCTTAAGATATTATTTTTTAGAGGTATATATTTTCACATTAAACTATGAATCTAGCTTAATGGATATCCTTGTCTCATGATACTACCATTTCTAATATTGAATAATACAAACATATTCCATTGTGGTAGTGTGAGCATGAAACCATAGTCAACTGGAAAGTTAATAAATGGTTATTCTTAATTTGTAATTACATGAGATCAATCATGATTTATAATTGTTAGCATGATTGTAGATTGAAGCTTCAAAACCCTTTATGTCTCCAATTTATTAATTAATCCTTGAAATGCATGGTTGTCCATGTGAAAGTAATGCATTATGGGGCAACTAGCTATTCATTAATATAGCCCATAGCTAGTCTAACTTTTGTTATTGTAATAGCCTAATGGTTGAATTGTCACTCAAATAACTCATTGTTATTTTGGATAAATCATTAATTATTCTTAAGTTAAGGAGTTGGAATGAAATAATAGTGCAAGAGCACTATGGTCAAGGATTTATGAACATAAATCTAACTAAGTAGCATTATTGATGTTGATCCATCATGGAAACTAGTGATTATCCCAAATTGGGTAATAATCCCATATGGATATGTCCTTGGTTATATAATAGCAGAGATAAAGGACATTATTCCCTTTTTATCATGTAATATTTTGCTTCGTGAATGTTAAATGTTCATGCTAGTTGAATGTATGTGGTTACCTGATGCCCATGGCAATATGGTAAGCTTGGCATAAGCCAAAGATTGGCTCGATGGTACCATTGGTTCAATTTTAGGACATGTTACATCTATTATGGTAAACTATTTTATCAAGATGATATAATTAATAATATCCATTATGATGACTTGTTATAATGATAAATCTTACCCTAGGTCATTAACCTTATTTAAGGATTTATGAGGGCTTGAGTGAATCTTCTCGCCCCCTGAGTTGCCAAGTCATAACTATATAGGGTTACCAGATTCTTATATTGGGTTGAGGATCTCTAGCTGATCCAATGGGGAATATGAGTGCCTTTTAAAGGTTTTATTTCTATTATCAAGGACCTACACACTAATACCCCTCAAATGGGGCACCATCCTTTAGGTAACCCCTTTCTCTATAGAACCCTCTAGCAATGGTCATCCTTACATAATCATCTCATTGACCCAATCCATTTATGGTTTGCCTACTCATCTAGCCTAGTAATATGATGACTACATTATGCATGAGAATTTTATGTAGTGGGTTCTACACATGGTTCCATTTTGTACTCTATTAGTAATTCCTAAAATTTGTTTTGGGGTTATTTCATCTAGTATTAGAGCTTGTGATATTACTATTTTATAGAACAATTTTTATGTTCTCTCACTTATTAGAAGGTGAAATAAATGTAAATTCATTTTAAAACTAAGTTAAGTTGTATTTACTATTTGTTTCTTGCCAGTGGCTACTCCAAGTGAGGTTGAGAATGATAATATGCCTCAATTAATTATCTGATGATTCACAAATCAAGGATAGAGTCAGATCAGATAGTGCTCATGTTGAGAAAATCCAAGGGCCTGGGTAACCTAGAAGGCAAAGAGAAGTCCTCATTAGATAATTAGTATCTTGTGAAGCCATTCAAGGCATGATTTGGAAATAATAACATGTGATGAGTAATCTTGAGAATGTTTTATAGAGGTTTCTCTAATCTAAGATGGGTTATACGTATGGACTGGACTACATGTGAGAATGTTGATTATGGTTGATCAAGTGTTAATGATATCAAGAGGTTTCCACCACCTACTTATATGGGTGTAAACTTTGATGATGCAACTGATGCATGGATGTGTACACACATGAGTATATCAACCTTCAATGTGGGATTACTAATATGTTTGAATGTGTGATTGTTTATATGACACCAAGATGTTAGGAGTCTGATTTTCTCATAATGATCATTTCTCTCTACCTTGACCTTGGTTGGGTTAACCCTTACTAATTTTGGTTGTGTTAGAGAAAACCTCACTTGTCAACCATTGGATTATATGGGTAGGTTAATTGGAGATAAGTGGTAATGACTTCACTCTTAGAATAAAGGGAAATAGTGTCCAGTATCTCTTGATGGGTTGTATGAGAAATCCATGACTAGATGCTTGGAATATTATGACCCTGAGAGGACCAAGGGTTTAACTCTAACCTTGGGGGCTTGATTGAGTACAAAAAATGGTATTCTTGGGTAAATTAGTTGAGTTATATTTTCCTCTTGATGGAGGAATGTATTAATACTTTAAGGAGTTTCAAAGCATGAATGGTGGTGATAACCATTGCTAGCCCCCTAGGTAAGAGTATTGTAAGTTATTCTTCAGTAAACCAAATATCTAGTTTATTTGTTGAAAAAAATTCAATGTTGGAATTAAGGAACTAACATGCCTCATGTAAGTACTATGTTTGTGAGTGAAGTAAATATGCCACCTCAGGTTGAGATGCTACTAGTTGGGCAATGTCATTCCAAGGCAATTACACCTTTGGGGAGCCATGATGATAAACCTTGGTGAACGTAGGTTAAATTATTGCATGTATGCAACTATTTTGTTTGTATTTATGTGTTTTTATCAATTTGGTTGACTGATGTGTCCCATACTAAGGATCTCAAACATAAATAGCCTTATGATGCATTTTCATAGCCTATATGGTCTAAAAAAAACATCTAAGGGATGTTCCTTACCTATTTTGCTCATTTTATTAGTACTTGATGTGGATAAACTATATATATATATATATATATATATATATGTATATATATATATATATATGAATTTAGGCTTGGTTTGCTATGTGAAATTGGCCCTTTGAGTTGAACTAAGGAGCTTATGGTTTTGTCACTCAAAAGGCTAAAAGCTATTGATTGTGTATGGATGTATTTTGACTCCATGATGTGATTATTTTGATCATGGGTATGTTTTAATCCCATAAGGCGGTGGTGATGCCCTTGATTATGTTTCAGGTCTATGTGATGATTATTTGATTTTGGATTGAGTTTTGGCATCCATGAGGATGTCATGATGCTCATGGATATATATATATATATATATATTACATCCATGAGGATGTCTTTTATGATTATAGATATATTATGTTTGTGGAAATTATGATTTTTATGATGATGATGATGCAATATTCACCTGGAGCCTTGGCTAAGTTCATCCTTTCCCCAAGATTATGTTATGTTAAAACAAACATTGTTAGTCAGCCTTTGACTTGTTGACATGATTTAATTGAAGGATAGTGATAGAGATTGTTGTTGGAACCATAACACTATGTTTGATGATCATAAGTGGATTGCATGGGTGGGCCATCTTATGATGATTAATGTATAATACTCATAGGAGGTCCAAGGATGTAACTTAAGCCTAGAGGGTATAATAGGTTAATATAACTTAATTACTTGGGAAAGTGAGGATGTTTTTGTAGTCTCTTATTATTAATGGGTATCATGAGCCATTTAATCTATGAGGTATGAACTTAGTTGGTAACCTTTTGAGATTCATGGATGTAGATTTATGGTCTATGTTGGAACACACCCTTCCTTGAAAGAAGGTGTTGATGGACTTGAGATGCATAAAATTGATCATGATGTTATATGTTGGATATTTATGTCATCCTTGATGAAATTTGGACATCAAGTAGACTAACTATGACCATGGACCCTTGTGCTTTACTTACCAGTGTGTTAAGTGGTGTGATGCGAAAATACCTTGGCATAATTTACCAAACCTCTAGACCATATGTGTGTCATTGTGTTGTGCTTGCCTTCAGTGCATGTTAATTTGTTTTATGTTGTGTAATACATTTTTTTTAACCTTTTGATTGGTTACTTTAACCATGTAAACTTGTAACTTCTCTATTTTGTGTGAATGTAATTATCTTGTGAACCTCCATGTTACCCCCTTGATATTAGTATTATTTATGTATATGATTTGATGAGGTGATGTGATCATGTACCACTTGTGATGTAATTCTTTCTTCTAGAATCAACCTATTTTAATTGAAAATATTCCAAGGTATAGTGAATGTGTTGTTTAGTGTGATTCTGCATCAATGCTCTAGCATTGTGTTTTTATGGAAGTAAGAGGATTAGGGTGAAGAAAACACTATATCCATCATTATTAGGTTGGGTATGAGTTAGGGAGTGGAATCTCACATTATTTAAATACTCACTTCTCCCTTTTACATAAATCAGTCACCTAATTCATTCAAGTTGTGCACCATGAGTGCCACATGATGGCCATGGGATTTTTGTGCATAATGGTTTCCTCTAGGATTGAGTGTTCCTTTAACCACATCCTTGAGCTTTTTATGAAAAAACCTTGTGAAATATCTTTATGTAGCCTTGTAAAAACATTATTTGGTCCTGGAAATTGAAATTTTATGAAAATCAGTTAGATTGACCCTGTTGAGATACAAGTATGTATTGGCTTAGAAAGTCAAGCATGTTATTCATGAGGTAATGGTTAAATTACCTAAAAATAATGTTATATTATGAATGTTATTATTTATTTTCATGTTTTGACTGGTTAGTGAAACCATGATGTGTGTAAGGTATTATTATATATACCTGATATTGCTTTTATGATTATCACAACATGGCTGAAATGCATGCTGATTTTATGCTCAAGAAGAGAAATGTTAAGTACTAATCAGGTATATTTTGAATTTTTTTATTTTTATATGATTCCATGAGGTAAGTGTAGTGAGATGGTGGTATTGTAATCCCTATAACCATCATTTTATCTCTCAAATTATGAAGATAATGTGGAAAACCTTGGGGTTGAATGTAAATGCTTGGTATGGCTTCTTCGATATTTGATGTGGTTGGTGTAGGATACTCTAGTAACCCATGAATGATCAATGGTGAAAGATAAGTTACCATGGATTGATATATCTATATTATTGTTGGAATTCTATGATGAATGTTACCAAGAAGGTATACATTCACAACATATGTTGTGGGGAACATAGTAGTATGGTTGAGATAGGTATCAATGAAATTAGTTATGTGTGAAGCATATTTAAGTGGTGGCAATACCATGTGCTTGTCTGATTTTGACATTTTTTGGTAATTTTTGAGAACAACATAGGTTATGAGTGTACATTTATACATGCATTCATGCATGCATACATACATACATATATATTTAAATTTTTTGCTAAGACAACACCTCAAATATAAGGATTTTTTAAAAATACATTACATTGCTTTTTGGTAATTGTTATTTCAATTTTTTAATTTATGTTATAATAATTCTTCATAATAAGGTTTGACTAGAAATTATTTTACTATTAAAAATTTGGTCATGTGTTTGTGGCTAAGATGAAATTCATGGATATGTATTTGTATTTTTTTGAGTTATCATCTACAAATTTGTGGTTGAAGAGTATTGAAAACTCTTTTTTTGTTAAATATTGAAGTATTTATGGTTATTTCAACCTTTGATGTATGTTTTTGCATAAATTGACTGATTTTCTAGTTGTATAGGTGGCTAAAAAATAGGTAGAATTTAGTGGTACTACATTAAAAACAATATTTCACTAATAATATTTCCAATGTAAGGTCAAGGTTAAGCTAGAAGAACTTATTCCTATAAGTGTTAATGTTTTACCTAAGCCAAATTATGGCCTTGTGAGGCACAAAAATTAGGATTTACATGTTATCTAAGTTGAATTTTGTAGATTTTCATGGTTGGAAAGGGTGCATACAACACCTCATCTTACTCACCTTGGCCTTACAAAGGAAACCAAACAAAAAGGGGTAAATTTTTTATCTTAGTTTAAATGTAGGGCATGGTTCTCCTAGAGTTAGCATATGAAATTTAGCAAGGTAAGGATATGTATTTACTCACGATGTGAGTTTGATAAGTTTACTTATTAAAGTAAGAAGGTAAAGCATATGACAATATTTATTTTTTTGTTATTAGACTATGCAAGTGTGTAGTATGCATGACTATTAGGCTAATAATAATTGATAAAGTTCATCAATCTAGTTATTCTATTCTTGAGTTATCTATTGAATTCTTTTAAAGAGTAAACATTTTGTGAAAAAAAGAGTGATAAAGTCTCTTTTTGGTATAGAATTTTTTGTGTTACATATTTGTCATTAGGATGGATCCTATTTAAAGAGGGGAGGATGTCATGTCCCTACCAATTAGAACCCTTGTATATTTGATTTGATGAGGTAGAATTGTATATTTATTTGAATCGGGTTTGAAATTAGACCAATATATTAATTCAAATCTAATGATTTAATTACACATAATCACACACGTGTGTATATATATGTATTTGTGTATACATAAATACATAGATGTAAATATATTTAAGTTATATTTAAGTCTAAGGTGATCTATTTAACTTTTGTGTGTGTGTGTGTGTGTGTGTGTGTGTGTGTGTGTGTGTGTGTGTGTGTGTGTGTGTGTGTGTGTGTGTGTGTGTGTGTGTGTGTGAAAGTATATATATTAATGAGAAGCATACTTTAACATTCTTTGAAAGATTATAAGTTTATGCCTATGGCATTGAGCATGCATAAATTATTAAAGGGATTTTAATTAATTAAATACCTGGCATTAGCATCTAAGTCATGATGTTTTGGATTTTTGGAAGGATGTATGAGCTTATATTGTGTGGAATTGTAAATAAAGGACTTATTTTTAAATTATTTGATATATGTTATTGCAGTTTCCCTTAAGGTGTTCATTTAATGCCTATATGGGTAAACAAGTGATAAAAAAAGGAAACATTATATTCCCCCTTGTTCACTAGTAGCGTGGAATGACCCATATACTCAAGTTTGGAAAGAAATAATAAGTATATGAGGAAACTAGGCTCCTTCTTTAGGAGAAATTGATGTTGGGAAGAACAATATTTTTTATAACTATGAACATGAATTAAGATTTAATTTTAGCAAGGAGGAATTTGTTTAGGGATGCATTAGATAGTTTGGCTCGATGGCTTTCTTTTTAATTTTTTTATTTTTTATTTGGTGTCATTGACCTTTGATGGAAGAGTTTGTAAATAGGGTTGGGGGATGTGTTCAACCACTGACCTAAGGAAGAGATGGAGGAAGGAAGAGAGGACTAAATAATTTTTGGAAAGATAGAGAGTTTATAGGCCTACATTTTGGGTATTATACTAAGAAGGAAAGAATGAGGAGGATAAGGATGGAATGGAGAGCTGAGTTGGATGATAGTGAAGTGGGAGATGAGCATCTAAAAGGATAAGGGTGTAGAAATAGATATTTGTCTGATTATTGGTGCCATAGGGAGAGTCAAATTTAACCCTACATATTTCTTCTTTCTTAGGAATGTGCTCCTCCCTTTTAGATTAAATTCTGAAATTAAATTCTATTTTACTTTACCAAGTGTTGAATTAAACAAGGGGATGGTATATCCTCATGTGGGAATACTCTATTTTTCCCACATGGGTCTATGCCATGTCTTAGGGTAGATGTGTGTTTTGGGTATGATGAATAGTTGTAATTTTTGTAGTATTATATCTTCTTGTATGTAGATGGTGGTTTCTTATTTTTACCTTGCTATAGGATGGTAAAATATGTCCATAAGGACTTATGATTTGTATTATTAGAAATCTATTTAAATATATGCATATTTTGTGTTGAGGATTTATTGTATAAAAATATGTATGTAAATTACATATATTCTAGTTATACAACAATTTTTCAAACTGGTATCACCCACATGAGTATGGTTGGTTCTTATGATTGACAATTATCTAGTAGACTAGTGATGAAGGTTTGTTCCATATATTTTTATGTGCATTATTCCTCTTTAGACACTCTTGATGATGACCTATCAACTAAGGATAACCACTACCATATATTATACTATTAGATATACTTCTTGACTTTAATTACAACAATGTATTATGCTAATGTATATGCCATGTTTGGATGCCTCATTGGTAATTAGTTGTAGTAGTTTTTATATGCATCTAGAATCCTTGATAAACATGATAATACATTAGAAAAAATCTTCATATGTGTACAAGATTTCTTATGTTGTTTACCCTGTTGACATTGAGGTTATGTTAGCAAATCAATTGACTTGAAGTAAAAAATGCAAAATTATGTCATTACTTATGAAGTTACATTATTTAAACTATGAGGAAGGTTGATTCTAGTTATTAAAGATGGGGAAGTTAATTTTAAAATGTATGCCTTTGGTTTTTTAACCCAACATTCATCTATGAATACTATACCATGATATTAAAAAATAAGTGTAATGGCATTGCAACCATCAATTATAAAACATTACATATTCACATTGTGGAAAGATAAAATTAAGAACATACAAGATAACTAATGTTCATATTCCTTATACTCTCGTGCTTAACACAACATGCTCTTGATATTCCATGATTGGTCATGATATTATAATCAGGTTTATTATGTGGATGATGAGTTCTATTTACGAATTTACCTCTTGTTTTATTAACATTGCTTAAAATATTCATTTAGTCCATTGTTTGACATTGAATTGGTTATCTTGACTTGATAAAATCTAAATTACACCTATTTTATACCTAATGGTGATCATTTATGTTTAGATTTGATTATGAGGAAAGATTAGTATGTGTTAATGATTCAATAACTATTGAATTATTATGCTTGGTTTTGATAGACTGGTGTAGACATTTAAAAACTTCATATTACAAATTTTGATGTCAAACTAACTTCAAACCCTCATCTAACCTTGCATCTAGTGGACCACCTAGTCAATTAGACTTGTTTACTAACTTAACCCTATCAAACCCTTAACACATTTAGCTAAACCATTTAATTCACCCCTCTTAACTTGATTTAACCCATTTTCTTTTGGCCCCTCGACCACTAATTATTATCCTAACCATCAATGGTTGGCTTGATCATCGATGATTAGGTCTCTAATCATGCTTTAAAATTTTAAATCATTGACAGGTTTGTCCGAGACAAGTATCTCCCTAAATAACAACTTGTTTTTAAAACTAGATTTAAAATCTTGTTAATTGGCAACTTTATGACCCTATCTAATTAGTAACTTTCTCCATCCTAATTAGCAACTTCATCCTATAAAAAGAGAAGAGGAGGGAGTGAAATGGAGGGGAAATCCACAATCTTTCATCCAAGCTCTCTTATGTATAAGTATCTAGCATCCTTTCATCAAGTAAGCAACATCACTAGAGATCTGAAGCTCTATCCAAGTCACTTTTGAAATACAAATTACTGTTACTCTATCTAAACTAATTTAGCCTTCCACCATCAATTTTTAGGTATCTTCCACTTGTTTTCATTTATTTATATTATTTATAACCTCCCTACCTTATCACACCCATAAATATCTTATTTTTCACCCCTCAACCCCATAATAGACCTTTGTTTTCCTAAATACCCAATTGGCACCTTATTTTCTAGTCATTTTCAAAATTATACATGTAACCACCAATGGTTAGAACCACTACCAATGGTCACTTCAACTATCGATGGTTAGCTAACCACTAATGATCAGCCTAAACCATTGACATTTCACCTAACTATAAATGGTTATTGTGGCATAAAAATATAGCAAGCTATTTTTAGCTCCATAATCCTAGTCAAACCCATCTTTCTTTGTTTCTTCCTAATTACAGTACCTTTTGTTATTTTTGGACCAAAACCTAATCATTTTCACATAACTATTGATTAGTTTTGCTACTTTTGGTCATTTTTATATTAATTATCATTCTAATTTCTTTGTATTGTATTTTGTTTGTCTTATGCAAGTAGATCTTTACTTTACTATTTCTAACTTAATTGTTATACAAGTGGATTGATGACCTCCTAGCAAGAAATATGCTTCTTAGATCTATGTCATGCTAGGCAGTCCACTCATCTATTTGCTAACAACTCCCTTTTCTAGTGTCTTTATTATCTACATGTTATTCCTTCCTAACTAAAGATGAGTTCCCATCATCATCTAGATTCACAGTTGCACTTTACCAGGTATTCTTCTAAACACCCTATTACTAGTTTCATTATATACTCTCAAAATTAAGAAATCAATGGAAATTAACTGAAACATTTTGGATTGCTCAGTGGGACCCTAGTTCCCTTTTTATTCCTTTATTATTTTCTCATTTAATGAAATTTGAAAAAAAAATTGGGCTTAAAATAGACCTCTTGCATACACTGATTGCTTGTTTGTCTTATTTTGTCTAGTAACTTAGGAGGAAAAGTAATTAATCATATCTTTCACACTTGTTATCACACACTTAATCCAAACCACAAAATAATTAACACATTAAAACATACCTGAGATAAGGCCTGACTAGGATTTTATCACCTAGCGGTAACCTTACCCCTTCCCAGTTATTTTACTTAGAATTCATCACCAAGGGGAGAACCAATTCAACTCTCTAATTGAGTATAAACTCTAAAATTTGGTATATTTTTGTTAATCACCTAACACCCCTATCACTTCAGTTTGTGAATTGAGGGGGTAGGCCCCAATACCAAGCCACATACTGAATTTCAACATAGATTTCTCTCTTGAGTGCCTGAACTCAACCCAAAACCAACCTTAGTTTTTCTCTTTAGTACCTAATATACAAGCCAAATTTCCTCTTCACACTTTTTAAGTCATAACCAAAAAGGGATCCAAAAATAATCTTATGATTTAACACACTTTTAATGTATTCATTATTTTCCTTGAATTCTTTTCTTTTGATTGCTCTTTGTTTTAAGTGTGAATTTCATCATATTATTTCCTATTTTCTGACATGGTCTTTACTAGATAACAACTAAGAAACCAAAGCAATCAAACACCACCTTATTCTTATTCCTCCATGAAATATAATTCTAATGATGAGGGTTCACCTTATTTTTCTCCCCTTCCTACCATAATTTCAATTGTTACTAGGGGAAAGTTGGATTTCTCAACCTTCCTTGATAACAACTCCATGGCCCTTCAACATTATCTTAACAACTTACCTCATTGTACCTCTATTGCTTTGGTTCTTCCTATAGATATTTCTTATGATATTCCTCCTCATCTTATGGTGGGTGTTACCTCAACCCAACCCTTCCTGACCCAAGCCTCTTCTTCTTCCAACATCCCATATAATACCACTACCCAAACCCAATCCAACATTCCACCCTCTAAATAAACACTTCCTACCACAACCCATACTTCCCATATAGGTTTAGATTTACCTTTACTTACCTATACTCCACCTACCATGGGATTATATTCTACCCCTACTTCCACCCTTCCATTTATTACAACCAATCCACCAACTTCTACCCCATTTTAGAACTTGGTGCTTTCTATACCTCAAACACTTCCACCCATTAGCACTAGATTCACCACTCAATCTCAACCTACTAAACCATAACCCAATATCTAAAACATACCTCTAACCCAACCCATATCATCCCCCCATTAAGTTCCCATAATGACTTACCCATATTTTTATAACCCATAAGGATACATATGACCTTCCACCCAACCATTTGTACCAATCAACCTCTCATAACCACATACCAATATATGGCTTATTCAACACTGTCTGTCACTTATCCATACATTTACACCTAACCTCAACAAAATTTACCACCTAATTATGTAACTTCCCAACCTCAGCTAGATTTGGTCAAGATGTTAATCGATAAAATGACCAACCTAGAATCATCTATCTCTGGGTCTCATAACCTTTTATCCTATGAGAAAAGCTTTAATGAACCCATAAATTTATCCATTCCTATATATTTTTATCCTCCTTAATGCTAACTACCTAAGTTTTCCAAATTTTATGGTAAGGAGGACCCCCAAAAACATTTGAGAGCATTCTGCCATTTTTGCTAGTTGATCACATATGATGTAGCTCTCCTCCTTCATACCTCCCCCATGTATTTATTAGGACCAGCCCTTGATTGGTATAGTTCTCTCACAAATCACTACATCTTTTAATTCAATCAATTAGCCCAAATCTTTTTACAACACTTTTCCATCAACATATCTAAAAAGTTTTCAATTACTAACCTTTATTCCATTAAGTAATTTGAGGATGAATCAATTGCCGAATTTGTATCTAAATAAAGAGGTCTCATTAACCAACTTTATTTTTAATTACCCCAACCTTAATTTATTAAACTCCTCTTTTGAGGTTGTGCCAAACATAGTTCCCCCACTCTTCAAGTTCAAGCATTTATAGCTTTTGATGTGGCATCACCATGGCATGTAAACTTGAAAATGGGTCCATTGATAAAGGGAAATTAAAGCTATGGAACAAAAATTCTAGCTTTAAATCTAATGACCCTCCCTTCACCAAAACCACTAACCAATCCAACCATCCCAATACCAAAGCAAAATCATCAGTAAACTTGATTTTCCTAAAAATAACTCCACCTACAACTCTCAACCAACCCCATCAAACCAATTCTTCCAACCCCTCCTAGCAATAAAATTGAAACCATAATCGAGATCCTCCACAAAAATATACTCCTATAAGGGAGTCTTATGCTTTAATCTTAGATAAATTGATCAAAGATACACTCATTCAAATTCAACCTATCAAACCACCCCAATAATTTGATGCTTCTCACCCCATGCCTTGGTGGTACAATGAGAATGACCATTGTGCCTTTCATTGAGTTAGTGGACATGACATAAATAGATGTAATACCTTCAAAAGTATAGTCCAAACATTAATTGACAATAGAGAAATTGCATTTGATAATCCCAATTTACCTCTTAATCAATAGCTTGACATCTTTCATAAACCTTTTCCTAATCATGCTCCTTCTACCTAGCACCATGATAAATAACCAAAATCATCACACTCACATGAGGCACATATAATCAATGTTATTATTAGGAAACTTATTGTTGAGGAAACCACTATTACAACTACCTCACCCACCATTTCAAACATATAAGTAGTGGAATCACCTCCTATTCCTTTTGATACCCAAATAAAATAATTAACTACCCGTCTCTTTTCACTTGATGAAACCTTAGCTCCATCTACCTCTCCTTTGATGGAAACACCAAAGGAGACAACCTTTATAGTAAACATTTCTTCTTCTTCCACTCCACCCATTGAAGTGGTATAACCTCCCTCCATTCTTTTAGACACCCAAACAAAGGAAGAAACCATATCCATTCTTCAAGACACCATACCTACCTCCCCTATCATAAAACCACCCATTTCCTCTTTGGAAACCATCCCACAAGAGGAGATTACCTCATCCACCCAACAACCAATTTTGGAACCTTACTTAAAAACCATAATGAAGGAGCAATTCCATCTTCGTCACATAAGGGATTAATTTTTTAAACCAATGACCAAGGAACTAAAACCATCTACAAGACCTTTTCTAGACTAATCCAAAGTTTGGAGTTTACTTCTCAACCTAACTTTGATAGAACCACCTTTTTACATCATCTTGGTATACTTTACCAAAACAAATCTAAATCATCAACCTCCCTTCAATCCACCCTTAAACCCATTATTTCCCCTCGATAAAACACTTCCTCTTAAACCATAAGTGAATCCTTCCAACAACCTCCTTCTAACATTGACAAATCACCTTATGCCTCTCTTATCAAACTAGTCAAGAATATAAGAATCCTTCCCACACCTAGCCACACTCACCCCTCTTTCAAGTTATATTTCACACCATCTGGTCCACAAAGGAATCCCAAACCAAACCTATTAAGAAGTTAGTGTTTCCAAAACCTTAACCTCAAACTAGACCCATACCCCCTCCTTCCCACTTGCCTTCTATTTTATGACCCCATCCTTATACCATTCCAATTACCTATTCTTCCTCTACTAAACCATCTGCATCTTCTCCACCAATATTCACACCCATAAAAACATCTAGCTATCTCTAATTTTTAACTAACCTATCTATTTATACATTCCCACCCATATCCAACCCCTTGTCATCCAAATCATTTACCCTAAATACAACCATAAATAAGAAATCACAACTACCTACTAAAACCATTCCACCACCTACAAATTCTAAGGTGAAAAATAATTCTAAATAGGCTCCCATACCTAAATCTATAAACCCATCACTTACAACACCTTTGAATGAATCCTATTCAACCATCTTACAAATTTTGTTAAAAACTTATTCCATTAGCTTACCCCTTATCAAACCATTATACCCTTTTAATACCAAACCCTCCTAGTTCAATGATAACTTGATCTATGCCTATCATAAGACACTGAGACATGACATGGAGAACTTAAAATCTCTCCAAGCACTTGTTCATATCCTATATTATGAGGATGATCTATTATTTTATGAGCCTCTTTTACCTCCATTACAAATCCTACCATCAATTCAACTTACCTAGCATTTACCTACTCTATCACTCCCACCCAAGAGTGAGGAGGAGGAACTAAAGCAAACATCAAACTTAGAAAACCCCCTTATCCACACTATTAATGTGGTTACTCTATCCCAAACCCAAAAAAAATATATGGGAAAATCCAAAGCATCTATTCCATGGACTTACCCACCAACCCCTCAACCTTCCAACCAAAACCAAACACCTACACCTTCACCTATGCCACCACCAAATCCCAAAGTATCCATTTTGGGACCCTTTCCCTCCAAACCATTTTAATACATATAGAATATCATGTTGAAATAACTTTACCAAACATTGGTGAAAATGAGCCTCTATCAACTAGTCAACACCTCACCTCACCATTGTGAATCACTGATTGAGGCTCTATAATTTATGGAGGTTCAATTGGATGATCCTTAACATCTAGGACCCTTTGTTGGAGCCCTCCAAATTTCTACCATCATCACCTTTTATGATTATAAAATACCTTCTAGTCATCTTGAGGATTATAATCTTCCCCTCTTTATTACCACATACATCAATCAAACCCACATCAAAAGGGTGATGATTGATGGAGAAGTTAGCATCAATATCATCTCCTCCCATGCTTATGACCTATTAAAGCTACCCAAGAACATCATGTCAGAGAACAAAATGATCCTTTGCTCCTTTAATGATACCATGGCCACTACCTTAGGGACCATTGTCATCTACATCTACTTGGGGCATCATGCCATTCCTAAACTATTTTATTTTATAAACAGTGATTTATAATAAGATGTGTTATTCAAATACCCTTAGATATGTGTTATGAGTTGTGTCCCTTCTACCTTACATTGGTGTGTCAAATTTGAATACGTATGTCAAGCTATTAACATCAAAGCTAACCCTAGTCCTTTTTCCTCTTGCAATATGACATATCAGCGTAATGATGTTTTTATTCCTCCCACATCCACCTCATAATAAACTATTAACAACACTACCTTATCACCAGCTAAATCCCACAACACTCCTCAACTAGCTCATCGATCCCATAATTGAATCCTCCAAACAACCTCCTTCTAACATTGAAAAATAACCTTATACTTCTCTTACCAATCTAGTCAAGAATCTAAGAATCTTTCCCATACCTAACCACACTCACCCCTATTTGAATTTGGATTTAACACCATCGAGTCCACCAAAGAAGCCCTCAACCAAACCCAATAAGAAGGTAGAGTTTCTCAAACCTCAACCTTAAACTAGACCCATACCCCCTTGTTCCTACTTGCCTTCTTTTTTAGGACCCCATCCTTCTACTATTCTAATTACCTATTCTTCCTATACTAAACCATCCCCCTTTTTTCCACCAATGTCTGCACCCATCAAAACATCTAGTTCTCACTCATTTTTATGTAACCTATCTATTTATAATTTCAAATGCATATCCAACCCCTCATCATCCAAATCATCTACCCTAAATACAATCATAAATAAGCAATACCAATTACCTACTAAAACCATTACACTACCTACAACTTCTAGGGTGAAAACTTCTTCTAAGCAAGCTCCCATCCCTAAATCTATAAACCCATCACCTCTAACATGTTTGAATGAATCCTACTCAACCATATTACAAATGTTGTTGTAAACTTATTCCATTAGCTTACCCCTATCAAACCATTCTACCCTTCCAATACCAAACCCTCTTCATTCAATGATGACTTGATCTGTGCATATCATAGGACATTGAGAGATGACATGGAGAACTAGAAAGCTCTCTAAGGACCTGTTCATAGCCTATATGATGAGGATGATATATTAGTTGATGAGCATCTTTTAACTCCATTACCAATCCTACCATCAATTCAACCTACCCAACATTTAAGTACTCTGCCACTCTGACCCAAGAGTGAGGAGGAGGAACCAAAGCAATCATCAAACCCAGCAAACCCCCTTATCCATAATATTCATGTGGTTACTCGATCCCAAGACCAATAGAAAGATATGGGAAAATATAAATAATCCATTCTATGAATTTACCCATCAACCCCTCAACCTTCCAACTAAAACCAAACACCTACACCTTTACCTATGTAACCAATAAAGCCCAAAGTATCCATTTTTGGATGATTTCCCTCCAAAACATCTGAGTCCATCCAGCATATCATGTTAAAACAACTTCACTAGACATTATTGAAAATGGACCTCTATCAACTAGTCAACACCTCACCTCACCATCATCAATCACTGATCAAGGTTTTTCAGTCTATAGAGGTTCAACTAGATGATCCTCAACCTCTTGGGCCCTTGGTTAGAGCCCTCTAACTTTCCACCCTCATCACCTTTCAAGATTATATAATAGCTCCTAGTCATCCTAAGGATTTTAATCCTCCCCTCCTTATTACCACACACATTAATCAAACCCACATCAAAAGGGTGATGATTGATGGAGGAGTTAGCATTAATATCATATCCTCCCAGGCTTATGACCATTTGAAGCTTCCCAAGAACATCATGTTAAAAATCAAAATGGTCATTCACTCTTTTAATGATACCATGGTAAAAACCCTAGGGACTGTTGTCCTCCACATTTTCTTGGGGCCTCATACCATTCCAAAACTATTTTATGTTATAGATGGTAAGTTCTAATACAATGTGTTATTGAGATGCCCTTGTATCTATGCTATGAGTTGTGTCCCTTCTACCTTACATTGGTGTGTCAAATTTTAACATGTAGGTCAAGTTATTACCATCAAATCTTATCCTACTACTTTTGCCTCTTGAAATATGACATACCATCCTTATGATGTTCTTATTCCTCACTCATCCACCTCATAATCCACTGTTACCAACACTACCTCATCACCAACCAAATCCCACAACACTCCTCAACTAGATCATCTATCTCATAAGTGAATCCTCCCAACAAGCTCCATATAACATTAAAAAATCACCTTATGCTTCTCTTACCAAACTAGCCAGGAATTTGGAAATCCTTCCCACGCCTAACCATACTCACCCCTCTTTGATGTTGGATTCAACACCATCTAGTCCACCAAAGAATCACTTAACCAAACCCATTAAGAAGTTAGTGTTTCCCAAACCTCAACCTCAAACTAGACCAATAACCCCTCCTTCCCCATTACCTTCTATTTTAGGACTCCATCCTTATACTATTATAATTACATATTCTTCCTCTACTAAACCATCCCCCTTTTCTCCATAAATCTCTGTACCCATCGAAATCACTAGTTCTCCCTCATTTTTAACTAACATATCTATTTCTACTTTCCCACCCATATCCAAACCCTCTTCATCCAAATCATATACTCAAAATACAACCATAAATAAGTGATCCCAACTAAATACTAAAACCATTCCACCACCTACAACTTCTAATGTGAAAACTTCTTTTAAGCAAGCTCCCATCCCTAAATCTATAAACCTGTCACCTCCAACAACTTTGAATGAATCCTAATCAACCATATTAAAAATCTTGTTGTAAACTTATTCCATTAGCTCAGCCCTATCAATCCATTATACCCTTCCAATACCAAACCCTCCTGGTTCAATGATAACTTGAATTGTGCATATCATATGACACCGATACATGACATGAAGAACTACAATTCTCTCCAAGCACTTGTTCATAGCCTATATGACAAGGATGATTTTTTATTTGATGAGCCTCTTTTACCTCCATTACCAATACTATAATCAATTCAACCTACCTAATATTTTCTTAATCTCCCACTCCCACCTGAGAGTGAGGAAGAGGAACCGAAGCAAGCATCAAACCCAATAAACCCCCTTATCCACACTATTCATGTGGTTACTTGATCCCAAACACAATAAAAAGATATGGGAAATGCCAAATCATCCATTCTATGGACTTACCCATCAACCCTCAACCTTCCAACCAAAACCAAACACCTACACCTTCACCTACATTTACAAATCACCTTATGCTTCTCTTACCAAACTAGTCAAAAATTTGTGAATCCTTCCCACACCTTACGACACTCACCCCTCTTTGAAGTTGGATTTAACACATCCAAGTCCATCAAAGAATCCCTCAACCAAACCCATTAAGAATGTAGAGTTTCCCAAACCTCAACCTTAAACTAGACCCATACCCCCTCCTTCCCACTTTCCTTCTATTTTAGTACCCCTTACTTATACTATTCTAATTACCTATTCTTACTCTACTAAACCATCCCCATTTTCTTCACCAATGACCCCACCCACAAAAACATCTAGTTCTCCCTCATTTTTAACTAACGTATCTATTTCTACTTTTCCACCCATATCCTACCCATTGTCATCCAAATCATCTACCCTAAATACAACCATAAATAGGCAATTCCAACTACCTACTAAAACCATTCCATCACTTACAACTTCTAAAGTGAAAACTTCTTCTAAACAAACTCCCATCCCTAAATCTATAAACTCATCACCTTCAAAACCTTTGAATGAATCCTCCTCAACCATCTCGTAAATGTTATTGTAAACTTATTCCATTATCTTACCCCTATCAAACCATTCTACCCTTCCAATAACAAACCTTCCTTGTTCAATGATAACTTGATCTATACATATCATAAGACACTTAAACATGAAATGGAGAACTAAAAAGCTCTCTAAGCACTTGTTCATAGCCTATATGATGAGGTGTATATATTATTCTATGAGCCTCTTTTACCTCCATTACCAATATTACCATCAATTCAACCTACCTAACATTTACCTACTCTACCACTCCTAACAAAAAGAGTCAGGATGGGGGACTGAAGCAAGCATCAAACCCAGTAAAACCCCTTATCCACACTATTCACATGGTTACTTTATCTCAAGCCTAATAGAAATATATGGGAAAATCCAAATAATCCATCCATGGACTTACCCATTAACCCCTCAACCTTCCAACCAAAACCAAACACCTACACCTTCACCTATGCCACCACCAAAGCCTAAAGTATCCATTTTGGGACCCTTACCCTCCAAACCATCTGAATCCATCTAGCATATTGTGTTGAATCAACTTCACCAAACATCAATGAAAATTAATCTCTATCAACTAGTCAACACCTCACCTCACCATCATTACTCACTAATTAAGGCTATACAATCTATAGAGGTTTAACTGGATGATCATCAAATTCTTAGACCCTTTGATGGAGCCATCCAACTTTATACCCTCATAAAATTTTAGGATTATAAAACACCTCCTAGTCGTCTTGAGGATTCTAATCCTCCCCTCTTTATTACCACATATATCAATCAAACGTGCATCAAAAGGGTAATGATTGATGGAGGAGTTAGCATCAATATCATCTCCTCCCATGCTTATGACCAATTTATGCTACCCAAGAACATCATGTCAGAGAGCACAATGGTCCTTCACTCCTTTAATGATACCATGGCCACTACCTTAAGGACCATTATGCTCTACATCTATTTTGGGCCTCATAATATTATTAAATTATTTTATGGTATAAAAGGTGATTTCCAATACAATGTCTTATTCAAATGACCTTGGATATGTGTTATGAGTTTTATCACTTATACCTTACATTTGTGAATAAAAATTAAACACGTAGGTCAAGTTATTACCATCAAATTTGACCCTAATATTTTACCTCTTTCAATATGAAATACCAACCTAATGATGTTTTTATTCCTCCCTCATTGACCTCATAATCAACTATTAACAACACTACCTCATTGCCAGCCAAATCCCACAACACTCCTTAAATAGCTCATTTATCTCATAATTGAATGATCCCAACAAGCTCCTTCTAACATGTAAAAATCACGTTATGATTCTCTTACCAAACCATTCAAGAATTTAAGAATCCTTAACACACGTAATAATCCCTCAACCAAACCCATTAAGAAGGTAGAGTTTCCCAAACCTCAACCTTGAACTAGACCAATACCCCCTCCTTCCCACTTGCCTTCTATTTTAGGACCCCATCCTTTTACTATTCTAATTACCTATTCTTCTTCTACTAAACCATCCCCCTTTTCTCTACCAATGTCCACACCCATTAAAACATCTAGTTGTCCTTCATTTCTAACAACCTATCTATTTCTACTTTCCCACCCATATCCATTCCCTCGTCATACAAATCATCTACCCTAAATACAACCATAAATAATCAATCCCACCTACGTACTAAAATCATTCCACCACCTACAACTTCTAAAGTGAAAACTGCTTCTAAGTAGGCTCCCATCCCTAGACCTATAAACCCATCAGGTCCAACACCTTTGAATGAATCCTACTCAACCATCTCAAAAATGTTCAAATAAGCTTTGATAATCTTACCCATATCAAACCATTATACCCTTCCAATATAAAACCCTCTTGGTTCAATGATAACTTGATCTGTGTAAATCATAGGACACTAAAACATGACATGGAGAACTATAAAGCTCTCTAATTACTTGTTCATAGCCTATATAATGACATACATATGTGTGTCAAATTTGAAAATGTAGGTCAAGTTATTACCATCAAAGCTAACCCTAGTCATTTTCCATTTGGAAATATGACAACCCAGCCTAACGATGTTCTTATTCCTCCCTCATCTACCTTATAATCAACTATTAACAACACTACCTCATTGCTAGCAAAATCCCACAACACTCCTCAACTATCTCATATATACCATAAGTGAATCCTCCCAACAAACTCATTTTAATGTTTACAAATCACCTTATGCTTCTCTTACCAAACTAGTAAAGAAATCGTGAATCCTTCCCACACCTAACCACACTCACCCATCTTTGAAGTTGGATTTACACCATCTAGTCCACCAAAGAATCCATCAACCAAACCCATTAATTAGGTAAAGTTTCCCAAACCTTGACCTCAAACTAGACCCATACCTCCTACTTCTTACTTGCCTTCTATTTTAGGACCCCCATCTTTCTACTATTCTAATTACCTATTTTTCCTCTACTAAACCATCCCCCTTTTCTCTGCTAATTTTTACACCCATCAAAACATCTAGTTCTCCTTCATTTATAACTAACCTATATATTTCTACTATCCCACCCATATATAATCCCTTGTC
The DNA here is from genome assembly GCA_037957365.1 of Torreya grandis. NCBI lineage: Eukaryota > Viridiplantae > Streptophyta > Pinopsida > Cupressales > Taxaceae > Torreya > Torreya grandis. The sequence goes on from JARHVA010005649.1 coordinate 1,092,179, forward strand.
CGCTAAATCATCTACCCTAAATATAACCATAAATAAGCAATCCAAACTACCTACTAAAACCATTCCGCCACCTATAACTTATAAGGTGAAAATTGCTTCTAAGTAGGCTCCCATCTCTAAATATATAAACCCATCACCTCTAACACCTTTGAATGAATCCTATTAAACTATCTGACAAATGTTATTGAAAACTTATTTCATTATCTTACCCTTATCAAACCATTCTACCCTTCCAATACTAAACCCTCCTAGTTTAATGATAACTTGATCTTTGCATATCATAAGACACTGGGACATGACATGGAGAACTAAAAATCTCTCTAAGCACTTGTTCATATCCTATATTATGAGGATTATCTATTATTTTATGAGTATTTTTTGCCTCCACTATCAATCCTATCATCAATTTAACCTCCCTAACATCTAACTACTCTCCCACTCCCACTCAAGAGTGAGGAGGAGGAACTGAAGCAAGTATCAAACCAAGAAAACCCCCTTTTATGCACTATTCATGTTGTTACTTGATCCTAATCCCAATAAAACAATATGGGAAAAGCCAAAGCATCTATTCCATGGACTTACCCATGAACCTATCAACCTTCCAACTAAAACCAAACACCTACACCTTCACCTATGCCACCACCAAAGCCCAAAGTATCCATTTTGGGACCCTTTCCATCCAAACCATCTAAATTCATCTAGTGTATCATGTTGAAACAACTTCACAAGACATTAATGAAAATGAACCTCTATCAACTAGTCAACACCTCACCTCACCATTGTCAATCATTGATCAAGGCTTTATAATCTATAGATGTTTAATTGGATGATCTTCAACCTGTTGGACCCTTTGTTGGAGCCCTCCAACTTTCTACCCTCATCATCTTTTAGGATTATAAAATACCTCTGAATCATCTTAAAGATTCTAATCCTCCCCTTGTTATTACCACATACATCAAATAAACTTGCACCAAAAGGGTGATGATTGATGGAGAAGTTAGAATAAATATCATCTCTTACCATGATTATGACCAATTAAAGCTACACAAGAACATCATGTCAGAGAGCACAATGGTCCTTCACTCCTTTAATGATATCATGTCCACTACCTTAGGGACCATTTTCCTCTAGATATTCTTGGGGACTTATACCATTTCTAAACTATTTTATGTTATAGAGGGTGAGTTCCAATACAATGTCTTATACGAATTCCATTAGATCTATGTTATGAGTTATGTCCCTTATACCTTACATCAGTATGTCAAATTTGAACATATAGGTCAAGTTACTACCATCAAAGATGACCCTAGTATTTTTGTCTCTTGTAATATGACATACCAGCCTAATGTTGTTCTTCTTCCTCCCTCATCCACGTCATAATAAACTATTAACAACACTACCTCATCACCAGCCAAATCCTACAACACTCCTCAACTAGCTGATATATCCCATAAGTGAATCCTCTAAACAAGCTCCTTGTAACATTTACAAATCACCTTATGCTTCACTTACCAAACTCGTCAAGAATTTGGGAATCCTTCCCACACCTAACCACACTCACCACTCTTTGAATTTGGATTTAACACCATCTAATCCACCAAAGAAGCCCTCAACCAAACTTGATAAAAAGGTAGAGTTTCCAAAACCTCAACCTCAAACTATAAAAATACCCCCTCCTTCCCACTTCCATTCTATTTTGGGACCCCATCCTTATACTTTTCCAATTACCTATTTTTCCTCTACTAAACCATTCCCCTTTTCTCCAGCAATGTCTACACCCATCAAAACATATAGTTCTCCCTCATTTTTAACTAACCTATCTATTTATACTTTCCCACCCATATCCAACCTCTCATCATCCAAATCATCTACCCTAAATATAACCATAAATAAGCAATCCCTACTACCTACTAATACCATTCCACCACCTACAACTTCTAAGGTGAAAAATGATTCTAAGTAGGCTCCCATCCCTAAATCTATAAACCCATCACCTCCAACACCTTTGAATGAGTCCTACTCAACCATCTTAAAAATGTTATTTCAAACTTATTTCATTAGCTTACCCCTATCAAGCTATTCTACCCTTCCAATACCAAACCCTCATAGTGTAATGATAACTTGATCTATGCATATCATAGGACATCAAGACATGGAGAAATACAAAGCTCTCCAAGTACTTATTCATAGCCTATATCATGAGGATGATCTATTATTTTACAAGCCTCTTTTACCTACATTACCAATCCTACCATCAATTCAACTTATATAACATTTACCTACTCTCCCACTCCCACCCAAGAGTGAGGAGGAGGAACCAAAGCAAGCACCAAACCCAAAAAAACCCTTATACACACTATTCATGTGGTTATTCAATCCAAATCCCAATAAAAAGATAAGGGAAAAGACAAAGCATCCATTCCATGGAGTTACCCATCAACCTATCAACCTTCCAACCAAAACTAAACACTTACACCTTCATCTATGCCACCACCAAATCTCAAAGTATCCATTTTGGGACCATTTCCCTCCAAACAATCTGAATCTATCCAACATATAATTTTGAAACAACTTCACTAGACATCATTGAAAATGAACCTCTATTAACTAGTCAACACCTCACCTCACCATCCTCAATCAATGATCGAGGATCTGTAATCTATAAAGGTTCAACTAGATTGTCCTTAACCTCTTGGACCAATTTTTAGAGCCCTCCATGTTTATACCCTCATCACCTATCATAATTATAAAATACCTCTTAGTCATCCTGAGGAATCTAATCCTCCCATATTTATTACCACATACATCAATCAAACCTACATCAAAAGGGTGATGATTGATGGGGGAGTTAACATCAATATCATCTCATCCCATGTTAGGACTAATTGAAGCTACCCAAGAACATCATGTCAGAGAGCACAATGGTCCTTAGGTCCTTTAATGATACCATCACCATTACTTAAGGTACTATTATCCTCTACATCTTCTTGGGGCCTCATACCATTCATAAACTATTTTATGTTATAGAGGGTGAGTTCAAATACAATGTGTTATTTGGATGCCCTTGGATCTATGTTATGATTTATGTGCCTTCTACCTTACATCGGTGTGTCAAATTTGAATGTGAAGGTCAAGTTATTACCATCAAAATTGAGCCTAGTCCTTTTTCCTCTTGTAATATGACATACCAACCTAATGATTTTCTTATTCCTCCCTCATCCACCTCATAATCAACTATTAACAACACTACCTCATCTCCAACCAAATCCCACAACACTCCTTAACTACCTCATCTATCCCATAAGTAAATCCTCTCAACAAGATCCTTCTAACATTTAAAAATCAGCTTATTCTTATCTCGCCAAAGTAGTCAAGAATTTGGGAATCTATCCCATGACTAACTACACTCACCCCTCTTTGAAGTTAGATTTAACACCATCTAGTTCATGAAATAATCCCTCAACCAAACCTGTTAAGAAGGTAGATTTTCCCAAACCTAAACCTTGAATTAGACCCATACCCCCTCCTTCCCACTTCCCTTCTATTTTATGACCCCATCCTTATACTATTCCAATTACATATTATTCCTCTACTAAACCATCCCTCTTTTCTCCACTAATGTCTGCACGAATCAAAACATCTAGTTCTCCCTCATTTTTAACTAACCTATCTATTTCTACTTTCCCACCCATATCCAACCCCTTATCATCCAAATCACATACCCTAAATACAACCATAAATATGCAATTACAACTATCTACTAAAACCATTCCACCACCTACAACTTCTAAGGTGAAAACTACTTCTAAGTAGGCTCCCATCCCTAAATCTATAAACCTATCACCTCCAACACCTTTAAATTAATCATACTCAACCATTTTATAAATGTTGTTACAAACTTATTCCATTAGCTAACCATTATCAAACCATTTTACCCTTCCAATACCAAACCCTCATGGTTCAACGATAACTTGATTTGTGCATAAGATAGGACACCGAGACATGACATGGCAAAATATAAATCTCTCCAAACACTTATTTCTAGACTATATGATGAGGATGAACTATTATTTGAAAATCCTCTTTTCCTTCCATTACCAATCCTACAATTAATTTAACCTACCTAACATTAACCTACTGTTCAACTCCCACCCAAGAATGAGGAGGAGGAACTGAAGCAAGCATAAAACCCAATAAACCCCCTTATCCACACTATTCATGTGGTTAATCGATCCCAATCCCAATAGAAAAATATGGAAAAAGCCAAAGCACCTTTTTTATGGATTTACCCATCAACCCCTCAATCTTCCAACCAAAACCAAATGCATACACCTTCACATATTCCACCACTAAAGCCCAAAGTATCCATTTTGGGACCCTTTCCTTCCAAACCATTTGAATCCATCTAGCATACCATGTTGAAACAACTTCACTAGACATCAGTGAAACTGAACCTCTATCAAAAAATTAACACCTCACCTCACCATCATCAATCATTGATCAAGGCTCTGCAATCTATAAAGGTTCAACTAGATCATCCTAAACCTCTTGGACCCTTTGTTGGAGCCCTCCAACTTTTTACCCTCATCTCCTTTCAAGATTATAAAATACCTCTTATTCATCCTAAGGATTCTAATCCTCCCCGCTTTATTACCACATACATTAATCAAATCTGCATTAAAAGGGTGATTATTGATGGAGGAGTTAGCACCAATATCATCTCCTTGCATTCTTATGATAAATTGAAGCTGCCCAAGAACATCATGTCAGAGAGCACAATGGTCTTTCACTCCTTTAGTGATACCATGGCCACTACCTTAAGGACTGTTTTCCTCTACATCTTCTTTGGGCCTCATACCATTCCTGAACCATTTTATGTTATAGAGGGTGAGTTATAATACAAAATGTTATTTAAATGCCCTTTAATTTGTGTTATGAGTTATGTCCCTTCTACCTTTCATTGGTGTGTCAAATTTGAACATATAGGTCAAGTTGTTACCACCAACGCTGACCCTAGTCCTTTTACCTCTTGAAATATGACATACCAACCTAATGATGTTCTTATTCCTCCCTCATCCACCTCAAAATCAACTATCAACAACACTACCTCATCTCCAACCAAATACCACAGCACTTCTCAACTAGCTCATCAATCCCATAATTGAATCTTCCCAATAAGCTCCTTCTAACATTTACAAGTCACCTTATGCTTCTCTTACCAAACCAGTCAAGAATTTGGGAATCTTTCCCACACCGAACCGCACTTACCCCTATTTGAAGTTGGATTTAACACCATCTAGTCCACCAAAGAATCCCTCAACAAAACCCATTAAAAAGGTAGAGTTTCCCAAACCTCAACCTCAAACTAGACCTATACACCTTCCTTCCCACTTGCCTTCTATTTTATGACCCCATCTTTTTACTATTATAACTAACTATTATTCCTCTACTAAACCTTCTATAGACACCAATATTGTGTCGACCCTCCCTTTGTCCCCTTCTAACCACTTACACACCTTTAAAATTTAAAATAAACTAATTATTTTAAATTAATGACATCACCTAATGACCTCACCTAGACACTTCACCTTGGACACCTCACCTTGGACACCTCACCCTAAGACCATTTCTTACCCTATGAGTCACCCTGAGACTAGGTCATCTACCCATGACCTATTCTCACTCAATCCTAACCTCCTAACTAACCCTCATGCCTAATAAACCCATCCTTTGACCGTTCTCCAATGGCAAATGCACTTGGTAGATGGAGGAATGGGCAAAGGGCTAAAATTAGCCCTTTTACCCATTCTCTAGCCACTGATGTCGATCAACTATTGGCCGATGCCGGTGGGATCACTGACGTCGATTACATAAACTAGGTTCTAACCTTGAGATAGGCCTGAATTATCTCTCCCTATTTCCTCCCCCCACCTCTTCAGAGATCGATGCACACACTCTGAGACCAATCTTCAGAATTCAACTATCATCCTCTAGGCTACAAAAACTCTATAGAAGTCACTCTAGACATTGGATTGAAAATATTATACGAGGTCTTCGACATCAGCCGCAATAGGAATAAGCATCCTGACACCTTCAGGTCTTCACCAAAAAGCTAAGTATTCTTCTGGTATCCATTTCAAAGTTCTAGAATAACTTGGTAATTATTTTCTATTTACTATTTCTAAGAACTATTCAAAGACCTGACTTCCTCTGTGGAAGGGCTGAAAAGCCTTCCTCTGACTCTTACCCTATTCTCACACCTGTCCTCTACCTTTGCTCTTCTTTAAGCCCTATTCACTTTCCTACAACCCTGCACAAACCTTTAAACTCCCAAACTCCTCTGTCAACCATAGACATGATCCAAAACCTGTCCAAGGCCCATTTCCCTGACCGACATTGACCACAACCCTTACCGACATCGATAGCATAACCGATGTCGGCACCTTTGACCAACCGACCTCACAAGGATTACCGACATCGGTGACTGTGACAGACTGATTATAGAGAATAGGTACGCGTTATCTTTATTTCTCTTTCTTAGTCTTTCACCATTTCTTTTTATACAAATATCTTTGTCTTAAATAGTGGACTGTCATCCCTCACGGAGCTTTACACTTCCAGGACTGAGCGCCTAGCTTGGCAGTCCACCATATCTTATTCTAACATTTTTCTGTGTTTGAGTTTCTTTCTTATCTATAAGTGTTTTCCTCCATAGCCAAAGAGGAGATCCTACAATGCTTGGATATGGTGTGCAACTTAATCTGGGTAACATCAAACCCCTGACCCTTAACTTTAGTTTCTTCTTCTTCTGAATGTAATTAGCAAAAACATAGAGAAACACCTTCCCCCTTTTCTCCACTAACTTCACACCCATCAAACCATCTAGCTCTCCCTTATTTTAACTAACCTATCTATTTATACTTTCCCAACCATATCTAACCCATCATCATCTAAATCATCTACCATAAAGGAAATCATAACTAAGCAATCCCAATGACCTACTAAAATCATTCCATCACTTGTAACTTCTATGGTGAAAACTACTTCTAAGTAGGCTTCCATCCCTAAATATATAAACCCATCACCTCTAACACCTTTGAATGAATCCTACTCAACCATCTTATAAGGGTTGTTGCAAAATTCTTCCATTAGCTTACCATTAATCAAAACATTCTACCCTTCTAATACCAAATCCTCCTGGTTTAATGATAACTTGATCTATGCATATCATAGGACATCGAGACATGACATGGAGAATTACAAAGGTCTCCAAGAACTTTCTCATGCCCTATATGATGAGGATGATCTATTAGTTGATGAACCTCTTTTACCTTTATTACTAATCATACCATAAATTCAACATACACAACATTTACCTACTCTCCTCCCACCTAAGAGTGAGAAATAGGAATAGAATAAAGTATACAACCTAGTAAACCTACGTATCCACACTATTCATGTGGTTCCTCAATCCCAAGCCCAATAGAAAGATAAGGGAAAAACCAAACCATCCATTCCATGGACTTACCCTTCATCCCCTCAACCTTCCAACCAAAACTAAACACCTACACCTACACCTTCACATATGCCACCACCAACCCATTTGAATCTATCTAGCCTATCATGTTTAAATAACTTCACTAGACACTAGTGAAAATGAGCCTTTATAAACAAGTCAACACCTTGCTTCACCATCATCAAGTACTGATCAAGGCTCTACAATCTATAATGGTTCAACTAGATGATCTTCAACCTCTTGCATCCTTTTTTAAAGCCTTCCAATGTTTTTACCTCATCACCTTTCAAAATTTCAAAATACCTCCTAATCATCCTAAGGATCCTAATCCTCCACTCTTTATTACCACATACATCACTCAAACCCACATTAAAAGGGTGATGATTGATGGAGGAACTAGAATAAATATCATCTCCTCTCATGCTTCTGACCAATTTTAGTTACCCAAGAATATCATGTCAGAGAGCACAGTGGTTTTTCACTCCTTAAATGATACCATGTCCACTACCTTAGGGATTGTTGTCCCCTACATCTACTTGGGGCCTTGTAAAATTCTCTAAATTTTTTACATTATAGAGGGTAAGTTCCAGTAAAATGTGCTCCTCAAATGCCCTTGGATCAATGGTATGAGTTGTGTCTCTTCTACCTTACATCGGTGTGTCAAATTTGAACATGAAGGTTAAGTTATTACCATCAAAGTTGACCCTAGTCCTTTTGCCTCTTGCAATATGGCATACCAATGTAACGATGTTCTTATTCTTCCCTCATCCTCCTCAAAATAAACTATTAACAACACTACCTCATCACTAGCCAAATCCCAAAACACTCCCACCCATAATAGTGATGAAGCCTCAACTAGCTCATCTATCTATTCTTTTTAGATTATTATAGAGGACCCCTTTGAATCCATGTTTTAATGTCTCTCCTTGGAGGAATATTGACTTTTATCCTTGGATGCTTTCCCTACTCCCCAAGAGTATGGGAAATTCAAACATGACCCTTCCTAAAATCCTAACATCAAAACCATCATCCCTTTTAGGATCCCTAATAATTAAAAAAATTTCATCTATGGAGGATTCAACCATCTACTTCTTGTTCGTACTAATATTCATCATATCCAACCATTCATCTCTAACTTCTCTTATCTCAACAAACTAATCTTTGCGAAAGCTTACCTTTATAGGTGTGCTTGGAAAGGGTTTGGTCTCAGCCTTTATGAATAGGGACCTCATGAGCTACCCATAATCGAAACTCAAAAGCCTCTTCATCCTTAGGTTCATACCACTAGAAGAAACCACCTCACCACTATTGATGAATATGTTCCATCTTCACCAAACCCATCTTCTCCAAAATCTAAGGACTCTAATATCATACCATCTAATTTTTTATCAATACCATTGTTTTTGGGCCCCTAGCCTATTAAAAGGGTGACTGAACTAAAACCCTTCCTCTCATTCATTCTGAAATGGTAGATAAATATTTTCCTACCATCAACACCATTCAACACCAGGATTATGATTCCATTCTCACCTACCTCAATATAGGGATTCTTTTATTCATAAATCCTTTCCTTCTAAGAACCAAACCATGTTGAATGTATCCACCATTGTTGTCAACTTGGGTACTCAAGATAACACCTATATTATCAAGATCAACCAATCCTTAAATACCATAGAGTAACAAGATTACCCTTATTTCCTTCATAACCATAGCATAACCTTTGCTTGGTCCTATTATGATATGCCCAGAATTGACCCTTCCATTTCCATCCACAACATTGTCACCCATCTTAAGGTTAAGCTAGTACAACAAAAGCTTTATAGGATGTATCTTGACATAGCTCTTCTTGTCAAAAAACAACTTAAGCATCCTTTATCCATAAACTTCATTCAACCCATTGACTATCCAAAATGGGTTTCTAAAATCATTCCCATCACAAAGCCCATAGGGGGACTTCACCTCTATATAAATTTTTGTGACCTCAATCTCGCCTACCCAATGGATGATTTTCTTTTGCCAAACATCGACCAACTTGTTGATCTTATAGCTAGCCATGAAATGTTATCTCTCATGGATGGTTTCTTGAGATATAATCAGATCTAGATTTCCCCTAAAGATTAACATAAAACTTCCTTTATCACCCAATGGGGTACCTTCTACTACATGGTCATGGCTTGTGGTCTGAAGAATCCTGGAGCAACCTATCAGTGAGCTATGACCTATATCTTTCATTATCTCATTCATAAAATTATAGAAGATTATGTGGATGATATCCTTGGGAAATCCAAACACTGTAAAGATAATCTAGCCATTCTTTTAATTATCTTCAACTGATTAATCCATTATCATGTTAGGCTCAATCCCAAGAAATGTATTTTTGGAGTCTTATTAGGAAAGCTTCTTAGTTTCATCATATTTCTCTGTGGAATCGAAATAGATCCCACCAAATTCAAAACAATCCTGAAGATGCCTCCTCTTACCAATCTTACACAACTTTGTATCCTATAGGGAAAACTTGAATCCATATATCATTTCATCTCCCAATTATCATATAGATGTCAAAACTTTCACCATCTTTGAAAGAAAGACACCTCTTGTAAGTGGACTAAGGAATGTCAACAAGCCTTCTATTAATTAATGAGTATCTTCTCTATCCACCTATATTCACCCCTCCTAAGGAAGACTAGACCTTTTACCTATATATACATGCCATAGACCTTTCCCTAGTGGTAATGATCACTCATCATGATGAACAAAATAAAGAGCAAGTTGTCTACTACATTAACCACAAACTTATAGAATATGAGACTTGATATGCCCATCTTGAGAAACTTTTCCTTGGCTTAGTCTTTATGGCCTCCAAACTATGGAACTACCTTCTCAATCATAAATCCTATGCCATTACTAACATTGACCCACTCAAGGACATGCACTCTAAACCATACGAAAACTAGCATATGGCTAAGTGGATCATGCTCCTAGCTAAGTTTGATCTTTAATTCCTTCCATAAAAATACATTAAAGTATAAGTTATTATTGATCAACTAGATAAATCACCTCTACTAGACAATCAATCTCTTCCTCTTGCCTTTCCATATGGGTCTATCACAACTCTTTTTCAAGAAGAACCCACCTACAAAATGACCATGTTTTTTTATGGATTCAAATGATAACATGGTGGGGGTGCTAGGGTTTTTATCATTCCCATTAATGGTAAACCTCTTCTCCTTTATTTTAAACTTGAATTTAAATTCACCAATAACATATCTAAATATGAGGCACTAGTCATAGGTCTCCAAACCACCCTAGCCTCAAGAGCCAAAACAATCAGTGTTTTTAGTGACTCTCAACTAGTCATCAACTAGGTCAACAAATCTTATCAATGTTAAAATGATGTCCTCCTAAAACACAAACAACTCGTGGAATTACTCTTAGCATCTTTTGATCATCACCTTATTCATTTAGTTTCTTGACCTACTAACAAATTCATAGATAAAATGACCTTCCTTGATTCCCAAATTCTATCTCAACCTGCTAAATCAAAACTATTTGTCACCATCCATCATTTTATCACACCCTCGTATATCATTTCTGATCTTCCTAACATTTGTAGTGTGGAAACATCTGCTTTTGACATTTGGTATGACCAAAATTTTGACTATCTTAACTTTGGCATTATTCCTCCCAACCTTTTGAAGAATGCTTGAAGAGATTTTATTCAAACTACCTCTCACTACACCATACAAAGAGGGAATCCTTTACAAATGTGGATTGAATGACATCCTTATCCATTATATGTGTAGCCATGAATCTTCCCATACTATTAATGAAATGCATGATGGAATCTATGGAGGACAATTTTATTGTCCTTGTTGTTGCTAAGTGTATCCTTTTCCTTGGCTATTATTGGTGCACCCTCAATCAATATTGTTTCGACTATGTAAAGAAGTGTGTCAAATGTCAAAAACATGTTAAATTATATCATGCACCTCCACATGGCCTTCAAGTATCTACAGATTATTAGCCCTTCTCATAATGTGATTTTGACCTTATTGGTAAAATCAATCCCCATTATTCATAATGACACCAATATATCATTACCACTACCATATATTTCACCAAATGGGTGGAGACCATCCCTCTTATCTCAACCAAAAATGAAAATATTATCGACTTCATCAGTCACCATATCATCTATCATTTTGGTGTTAGCCATAAGATCATAATTTATAATGTAAAATCTTTTAAAAATAAAAATACCAAGGTCTCTATGATGCTTTTGGCATCAAGTTAAGATTTTATTCACCTTACCATCCATAACTAATGGATAGGTGTAAGACTCTAAAAAAAATCTCTTTAAAATGCTCATTAAAGTAGTAAGTGATTTAGGTCAAGATTTGCACTTGTACATCCCTTTCACTTTATGGGCCTATCACACTAGAATTCAAACCTCTACATGTGTTACCCTTTCTCTCTTGTCTTCATCATAGAGGTAGTTTTGCCTCTTGATGTCTAGATTCTAGCTCTTAACATATCTTTACATAAAATCCTTTTTGAGAGTGATTATTATCAAGAATGCCTCATGTTTCTTGAACTACATAATGAACATGGCCTTGCCACACTCAATAATATTTGTGTCTATCAATAATGAATCAAGTGCTCTTATAATAAACACCTGAAAGAGTGAAAGTTCAACATCAGAGACCTCACCCCTCAGGAAAACCAACATGTAACTAATATGGAAAAAAGAAAAAAGGGTGAGTTTGCTTTCAAATGTCTTAGAGACTATATCATAACCCATAAGTATGGATCAATAGCTTATCGTTTACCCTCTCTCAAAGGTAAACTAGAACCTGAGCCTATCAGCACTTCACATTTACATCCTTTTTAATATTGAAACAAAGTTCAAACTTACTTGTGTGCCTAAATTAAGCTCATCCATTGGTTTTTGAGACTTTCACTTCGTTTCACCTACCTATCCCTAATCCCTTTGAGGAGAATTGATTATAACATAGAAATGTGAAATTATCCATCATAGTTATAGCCTAATCTTAAGCATGGGTACCATGGATATACCCATGCCATGGTTCTAATGGATATTTTTTGTCTCTAATAAAATGGAATCCCAGATTAATTGTATTTCAAACCACCCCCTCATTTATCATTAAAATTTTGTGCTAAAGTCTTGCCTCCATAAAGGTAAAGCTTTGAATTTAAATAGATTTGTCCATGTCTAGCACAACATTCAAAATTGAGAAATTAGGATACCAAAATATCACTTGGGTTCATATCTATAGTATTACAAGACTGCTCCTTTGAAGGACAACTAGCCAACACCTATAAAATTTGCTTAAAAATAGACTAATCCCTTGAAGGACAGTTATAAAAATCCAATTTTAGACCACTCCCTTGAAGGATGGATAAAAAATAATCATCTGAAGCTTCTTACATCTATTTGCTTTAGAAACTTATCAAACTATCAAAAGCAACAAACACCCCTATATCACTATCAAAGTAATTAAGCCACAATCAATTCTTATAAGTTCTATTTTTAGACTTCCTACGTTGATCAGTATATGCATTATCTTAGAACACTATAATTAGATCCTATAAATGGCATTGGTAAACTTCCTACATTGATCAGTCTAAATATCACATTAAAGCATGGACTTGTCTATTACAATTCTTTGGTTACCTGGAGAAGGGGCAAGCTAACCTGCATCAAGTTATCATTTCACCCATTTCCGATTCAACCATTTACTTATCACTTACTTTTCCTTCACACCTTTTCTCAAATCAAGGGATTATGATATTACTTGATACAAACTTATCAAGACACCCTCTTTTTCAATCAAACAATGCTCTTGCAAGGCATTCAATAGGCTTATGTTCACTAAATCAATCTAAATATGTTTTCTTATTGTTAGGTCCTTACCAACCCAAATCATCATGCCTTTTATTTTCCCTATATTAGTTTATGTGGACATATGCCTCATAAATCTTATCTCTTTCTCATATTTAGTTTGTTACCTACACCTACTTTATGTGATTTCATTATATTCTTGTAGTAAATCAATACATTCAAACATCATTCTCATCAATGTAGTATTCCTCATACATCATGACATTTTAAACCATGAACCATGTCCTAACAATAAACAAAACATCAAGAATCATAAATCATAAAAAATAACATCATAACATTATGACATCATAAGATCATATTACCATCATCAATAGTCATCAACATCATCCTTACAATAATTCACAACATCATCACAATATCACATTATCCTATCTATAATAAATATTTATCAATGAACATGCTTACATCTTCATCCTATCTATAAACCACATTTTCAAAATCATCTCATAAACAACATCATCTAAACACATCTATCATATATTCACAATCATGAACAAACACATCCTTAACTCTATATGGTCCAATCATCACCTAAACTAAAAATTTCAAGCATCTAATCAAAATCATGTTTCCAATGATATCATCATATAAAAACATAGTCATACTCATCCATCATATTCATCGACATATTAGCTAAATACCACCTCAACATCATCAAATACCTAAACTAAAGCTTCAACATAAATATTAGCATGCAATATTAAATATGTCATCCATAATCCATAAACATAACCACATCATAATCTACATCTACATCTATATCATCATCATCATCATCATCATAATACATCAATACATAATCAACATGCCATATGTCAACATGTCATCAATATAATCAAATGTTAATGATATAATCAGCATAATCAACACATAATCATCATATACATCAATAATATAAATACATGACATAATGTATCCATGTTTCTCTTGCTCATATACATATCACATCTTTAACACATAGGCTAGTATGAAAATCAAAATCATATATATCATAAAATATCCTATATCAAACCCTTGGGGCACAAAAACCACCACCATCAACACTTACACTACCATATATACATGGTGCCCCTTATATCCCTACTTACCCCACTATCAAGGCCCACTATCTTGGAGCAGTTATGGATGGACCACTTGCTAAACTACCCCTCATCTAAATTTTCTCATGTTTTTTCATAACAATCATATTAGTAATGGATAATTTATATTCACCATCTACCTAAATACCACCCTACACCCACTATTATCAAACCTATACCTATATTCAACACCAATGCCAACACATAATTTTAAACACCTAAAAATTTATATTAATTACATTCTACACATTGACTCATTTTACACACCTATCCACTCTACATTTGACATTTTGAAACAACACTGCTATGATCACACTTCAAATAATGATCTACTTCAATACCTTTCACAACTTCCTCACATGTAAAAACATCCACTATTTCTAACCCATTCCAAACATGATTTACACTTTACAACTCTTTGACAATTTTACCAACCATTTTCCATTTTCAATTTCAAAAACCTTTAAAACTTTTTCACACTTTTATAACAGTTTAGTTATCCCTTTCTCAATCCCTTTGACAACCAATGGTTCATTGGACCATCGATGGTCCCTAGGGACCTTTTTCCTTTGGGTTTAACTATTAACAATTGGGTCAAACTATCGATGGTCACTGTGTGTAACCACCAGTGGTACAAACCTTGAACCCTTGACCTCTAGAGCTTCCACAACATGATTATCTAACACAAATTAACCTATCTATAAATACTCTATAGCCCATTCTAACCTAATACACCAACCAAATATCACATTCATCCACAACTTAGACTCAGATCATAAAACTTAAAATTTGGGGCATCATTTATACTAACACTAATTCAGACCCTTAGTAAAACATTACCCACTACCTATGCTACCTTACCATACAACCAAATACAACATGTTATCAATTTCAATATGACTTCTACATCATTCTATCATCATTTCCATGGTTGGAGCCCATGTCCATCGACTCATCCATACCACCATCCACCCTCCATTTGATTAATATTCAAACTCACACAATCCACCACTCACAACACTCCAAATCAGCAAGCTAAAAACATAAGCAAAAAATCTCACAAAATACCTAGAGAAAAAATGTCAAACAAGTTAAATGGTAAAAATGAATCACCATGTTAGTTTTGTTCTTTCAATCTTTTAAGGTTTCACCTGACCATAGACCCTTAGGAAAACCCCTGGCCATCAATGGTCATGTTCATCACTTTTTATTATAACCCTTTCAATAGGACCCCACCTAGGTCTGGACCTTTATGAAGAACTACATGTAGGCTAAACTTCTTTTTGGATATTATGTCTATAGAACTATTTAGGCAATGCCCACTTGCCTAATGCATATGGATTCAACTTGGCCATCCCCTACCAACCCATACCTAACCAACCAACCATTACCCCACATCCACCTTAATATTGGTAATTATGACTTGAACCATTCACATGTTTTGTGATGACCCTATTTAGTCATTTGTCACTGCACCAACCAACCTTACCATGTTGAACTTTTGAACTTTATATCACCTCATGCACAACCTGACCAATTATGTTATTTCATGGGAGTACTTCCTATCATGGATAATTTAAACCAATAATAACCTTGTATAAATGGATTGATAGGCTTGACTTGATCAGCTATGACCAACATTATGGATCGATTACCCTTGTCACATGTCCCTCTAAGATCAAATTTATTTTTACCAACATTAAAAACTTTAGTCTTTGTGCAATCTTGACTTTCACCCTTAGCCACATTTTATACACAATTTTTCATATCAAATTCCCAACCTTTTATGTCACCCACCTTGTGGCCACCCATTTACCATTTATCAAACCCTTACCTGATTTCACTTTTACCTCATCAACTCTCAGTTGGAGGGGGAAAACCTCCTCTCATACTCAGGACAACCAGACCTTAACCAATAATCCATTTTTGTTGTATAGCTTATTAAATCAAAGTTTCATAACAAAAAGGGTTAAAATATATACATTTAAAAATTACACATGCTAGATTTTGATGTCAAACTACCTTCAGAGCCTCATTTGACCTCACATCTAGTGGACTACCTAGTCAATTAGACTTGTTTATTAACTTGACCCTATCAAAACCTTAACACATTTAACTAAACCATTTAATTCACCCATTTTCATCTTGTCACTTGACCACTAATAATTAACCTAACTATTGACAATTCACCTAACCATCAATAGTCAGGTATCCAATCCTACTTTAGAGTTTTAAAACATTGACATATTTATAAAATATACGTATCTCCCTAAATGTAAACTTGATTTAAAAACTAGATTTAAAACATCATGAATAGTCAACTTTGTCCCCTTATCAGATTAGTAACTTCCTCCATCCAAATTAGTAACTTCATCATATAAAAGGAGAAAAGGAGCATGTGAAATAGACAAAAAATCCACAATCTTTCATCTAATCTCTATTACATACAAGTATCCATCATCCTTTTAGTAATAAAGTAACATCATCGAAGACATGAATCTCTATCGAAATCACCTTCAAAATCTAAATTACTGTCACTCTAGCCAAATTACTTTAACCTTCCACCATCATGTTTCAAGTATCTTGCACTTGTTTTCATTGATTTATTTTATTTATAACCTTCCTACCCTATCACACACATAAATATCTTATATTTCACCCCTAAACCCATAAAAAATCTATGTTTTCCCAAATAGCTAATTTGCACCTTCTTTTCTGATCATTTCTAGAATTATATAGATAACCACTGATAGTTAGCACACCGACCAATAGTCACTTCAACTTTCAATGATTACCCAACTATCGATGGTCAGCCTAAACCACTGATCATTCTCCAGACCATTGATGGTCATTGTGGCATAAAAATATAGAAAGCTATTTTTATCCCCTAATCCTAGTCAACCCCATCTTTCTTTATTTTTGCCTAATTATAGTACCGTTTCTTTTTTTTGGACCAGACCCTGACCATTTCAGCATAAGTATTGACTAGATTTTCTACTTTTGGTAATTTTTATATTAACTATCATTCTACTTTATTTGTATTGCATTTTTTTATCTTATGCAAGTAGATCTTTACTTTACCATTTATAACTTAATTGTCATAATAGTGGATTGACATCCTCCTAGCAAGAAATATGTTTCTTGGATCTAGCTCATGCTAGGCAATCCACTCATCTATTTGCTAACAACCACCTTTTATAGTGTCTTTCTTATCTTTAGGTTATTATTTCCTAACCAAATAGGAGTTACCATCATCATATGGATTCACGTGCATAATTTACCAAGTATTCTTCTACACACGATATTACTAGTTTCAATTTTTACTTTCAGAATTATGAAATGAATGGAAACTAAATAAAATAATTGGTTAGGTTCTACTCTTATGTTTATCATATTAGTTAGTAAACCTATTATTAATTTTGATGATCTTATATATACCTATATGCTTACACTCATTATGTGAAAAAAATAAGCATAATTAAAGTAATGGAATATTTCATTTGAAGGAGAGAGCATGGCTATTTGTTATTATAGACAATCTTGGACATGTTGAATGCATTATGTATGTCATTGGATGGGTTCCTTATTCACTTTATAATGCCCTTTTTGTTGGGGGTTTATATGTTAGTTTTATGGATGTTTTCAACCTTTTGCAAAGGGGAATGTTATTGTAACAATTAATTATTGGAGCTGCCCAATTTTCTTATGTGGAAATAAATAAGTTATTGTGTTACTCTCTTTGGGTTTGTTTTATTAAAATGGATATTGAATTTTAGAATATATTCTAAAGGGGGGTTTCACATTGCCAACTTAATGTTGATAAAATAATTTCAACCTTTTTATGTAGTTGGACCTTATTTTATGAAGTTTGATTTCTTATTATCTTTATTACCTAATCAAGTGGTGTATTTGCAATGTATAACACATGAAGGGTTTTGGGTGATAAAGTCTTCATTGAGTTTATTATAATTCTATAAATATTTTATTTGGATTATATTCTATTGTGTAATGGATTTAAACATTATATTTGTATGATAGCATAATGGGTTCCTTTTGCATATGCCTTCAATATTGTATTTTTATTCATATGTTAAAATTATCAACCCTTGGGGGTGGGGGCGGGGGGGGGGGGTGGGTTGGGTGGGGGGTGGGGGTGTTTAGTTGTTATATCAATCTTGTTCTTTGTATAATATGACTTGGTGGTGTAGTATTTAGTATGTAATAACCTTTGTATTAAAAAGTGTTTCATTTATATTTATGAATGACATCCTTATTTAACGATTGATTGTGTCATAATATAATTGTCCCTTTGAGTAATTCAACCTTAAAATGGTGAAATTTAAGTTATTATAATTCCTTTGTGTTGGGGAGATTTACCCATGTGGTTGGTAATGAAAGGCTATGATAGTCAGGGATTGAATATTTATGGACATGAGTTAGAGTTATTTAACTTGCCTCAACTATTTATTTATGTTATGTGAGATGACTATGCTATTTACTTTCCTATTGGTTAGTTGTGGGGTTCTTGTAGCATTTTAGTTTTAGATTTTAGAACCATTAATATTCTAAACACTTATTTCTGAGAAATTAAGTGTACATATTCATTTCATATAGGTATACCTATATGTTGTTTATAAGGCCACCTCATGCTATAAGTGATGAAAATTTATAATGTAAACATATTATGCTATGGCCTTGTGAAACTTGCTTATGATGTTATTTTTAAGTGTTTTATATTTTCACATTAACCTATAAATCCAACTTAATAAAAATCCTTGTCTCATGATACTACCTTTGATAATATTCAATGATACAAACATATTCCATTGTGGTAGTGTGAGCTTGAAACCATAGTCAACTAACAAGTTAATAAATGGTTGTTCTTAAATTATAATTACATGAAATCAATAATGATTTATAATTGATATTGTCACTATGGTTTTAAGCTTAAAAAACCTTTATGTCTCCAATTCAGTAGTTACTCTTTGAAATGCATGGTTGGCCATGTACAAGCAATGCGTTATGGGGCAACTAGCTATTCATTAATATAGCCCACATCTGGTTTAACTTATGTTATTATCATTATCCTAATTGGTGAATTTTCACTCAAATAAGTCATTAATTATTCATAGATTAAGGCTTTTGAATGAAATAAAGATTTATGAACATAAATCCAATTGGGTAACACTATTGATGTTGATCCATCATAACAACTAGTGATTATCCCAAATTGGGTAATAATCCTATATGAATGTGTCCTTGGTTATATAATGAGATGGATAAAGGAAATTTTTACCTTTTTATAATGTGTGATTTTTCTTGGTGAATGTTAAACATTCATGCTAGTTAAATGTATGTGGTTACCTAATGCCCATGACAATATGGTAATCTTGGCATAAGCCAAAACTTGGCTCGATGGTATCATTGGTTCACCTTTAGGAAATTTTAAACAATTTATGTTACCTTCATTTATCAAGATGATATAATTAATAATAGCCAATATGATGACTCATTATCATGATAAATCTTACCCTAGGTTATTAACCTTGTTTAAGGATTCACGAGGGCTTGATCAAAATTTCTCTCCCCCTGAGTTACCAAGTCATAACCATATAGGTTTATTAGATGCTTATATTGTGTTAAGGATCCTTAAGTGTTTTGATGGGTAAAATATATGCCTTTTATAGGTTTTATGGATATTAACATGGACCCACACACTAATACTTGTCAAATGGGGCACCATCCTTTAAGCAACCCTTTTCTCTATGGAACCCTCTAGTGATGTTTATCCTTACATAATCATCTTATTGACCTAATATATTTATTGGTTTCCTACTCATCTAGTGAGGTAATATGATGATTGCATCATGGATGAGAAGCTGGTGTAGTCAATTCTACACATGTTTCTATTGTGTACTTTGTTATTAATTCCCAAAACCTTTTTGGGGTTATTTTAGGATGAAGCAAGGGTGATGCCTCCTTATAAATAATATATGTATTAAAAATGGTGAGTTAATGAGTTAATTGTTTTAATAGTTTTTATGATGAATCATTAAGTGAGATAGCTTGTGTATGATGTGCATGACATACAATCTGTCATGCAAGGCCTAAATTTTGAAATGAAGATCATACATTCTACCTTGGAACATATCATGATAAATTTGAAGAATATTCATAAAAACCAACTATCGATCACCGTTTTACAACCCAAGCATAGTGGATTTATTAGTTAGCCCAATCTAAAACTAAGTACCTCATAGCCAAAGAACATGATGCCAAAAGTGGAAATGGGAAAGTTTAACATGAATTATCTTATCACTAGGATCAATAAAATGTTTTTTATATATAGACTAGATTACATGTGGATAAAATGTTGTAACATCATCCCTATATTGAGAACTAGTATAATTCATTTTGTATCGATGGTTATGTGTTCAAAAGAAGAAAAAGGCTCCAAATCTAATGTGGTATGCTTTTATGGAGGAGATTCAACTACACTATAGCAATAATGTGATCAATGACCACTTTATTCAACTACTAAATATATTAATAAATAATATTAGTCAAGGATTATATTCATCAAACCTAAAAACTATCTTTGTTCATGGATAAAATTCCTAAGGAACACCTAGATGACTTGCTTCTTAGAGATCTTAAGGACCACATTGAACATGAGATACAAATATTTAACCAAAATAATATCTTTGAATCTATTATCATTGATTGTAGTGTATAGGAAAAAAAATTATCTAGAAATAGGTAATCATTCTCCAACATCAAATATTGATGTAACTTATCACCATCATTTCCTCAGCCTACCAGATTGACGCACTAACAAACTAAAGAGAAATGAATGAAAGTTTTATGTTTCAATGGTGATATAAAATAAATCAAGGGGAATAATTTTTTTAATAATAATAATAATTTTTATATTGAAGGGATCAATGAAGAATAATATTATGATGAATCATTAGGTGAAGAAACAAAGGTGTTAGAAATAGAATCCAAAATATCATAGATAACTATCTCATGTCATGAACTTTCGGGTATTATCACTCCTCAAACCCTTAAATTTGTGGTTTTACTCAATAAACAAAAGATAACAATGTTGATTGATTCAAAGAGTATACATAACTTTATCAATATTAAGTTTTCTAATTAGTTTCACTATTTCATTTATCTAGCACTAGAATTTTAGTTCATAATTAAATATGGTGGTATAATCAATTATTCTAGGAATTTAGTACTATTAATATTTCTATGGGTGACTATAAGATATATTACCATATGTTTGATATTGTCATGGGCGGGGAAAACATTGTTCTCATATTCGAATGGCTCAACACATTAGTCACAATTGAGATGAATTTCCATGAATTATTCATTCATTTTCATTATAAATGTAGGAAATTTTAATGACATGGATTAAGAGAAAACTATCCACAATTAGTTAGTTCACATTGGATGAAAAAGATTATCATTAAATGGGATGAAGTATTTTTAGTATCATTGTGTTCTATTTTATATTTTTTAGAATCCATAAGATAAACATATAATAAATAAAAATTATTTGAATGTAACCTAGTAATATTTAGAATTCAATGATATAAAGTGGAATCAATAAAATTTACCGATTCACACATGTACAATAAAATATAGTAATCAAAAAGTAAATAAGGGATATAAAGTATTATATCTTATTTGATATGTTGTTATGAGCTTTGACAGTGATTAAAAGTCATAATGGGAGTACACTAGAATTTTGGGACTTATTCATTCTATGTTTTGACTATATCATCTATCAGATGCTTGCATTGAGTAGGGATAATTACATTAATTTAGGTGTTTACCTATGATGTATGTGTCTAAGTCAAAATACACATAAGGATGGATCTAAAATTATATCAGGCCTAGAATCAATTCAATTTACCCATTCGAACACGTATAATAGAATATATTAAGACTAAACTAAAAATAAAGAACTCCTTCAGTGCTTCTTCTTCATGAACAAGTTCATTAAAATGGATAAGAAGTGTTTTCCCTAAGATCATATCATATGGAAATGGTTGGAGGTTTCCCTCCAAGTGATGAGATACCTAACTCTTGAGGGTAAGTATACTTTAATTTTATCCCTCCACTTTATGTTATTAAACCATTTCTAGGGTTATAAGATTAGCCTTTCATTTTACCTATTAAAGTCTTTGGAATACACAACCCTTTCCCATCAAGTTAATGAATCTAACCCCATACTACATCAAGGAATTATACTATCATTTGTTAAATATGGTCAAATAGTACAAAGGAGGAAGGTACCCCTAGAGGGGTATTCTATTAAGGAAGACTCCCTTGAGGAGGACCCCACCTTTGAAACCTACCACCCTTTTGTCAGTACACCTCAAGCTAGCATGTCCAAAAACCCCACTAATGAACTACCACTAACTTTTTTTGTACCTTATCCCAAACTAGTTATCCTACATGATTTCACCTCCATAGAGGTCACTAAGAAGGGTAATTTCATCCTATTTGAAAAAATTAAAAATAAAAAAGGAGTTAGATAGTTTTAATAATAGTGTGTAAGAAGCTAGATTGAACCTAGCTATTCTTATTTAAGAATGGAATTATTTTCACAAGAAATAAAACATAAATATTTAGTATTTTGTCCATAACAACATGGATAATTGGACCCATATTAATCAACCATTGAAGGTGACAGAGACTCCCCACCCAATATCACCAATTTGACCACTATAAATAAAACCCCTCTACAAATACAAGGATAGAAAATGCCATGTATGATCCTCCCCTGAGATGATGCTGAAGGACCCAACAATAGGATGAGGGCCATAATTTATAATAAAAAGTAGGGATTAATTGAGAAGATATATGAAGAGGATAAGGAACCATTAGAGGGTCCCCCCTCTTGATCTTTTTTTTTGTTGCTTTTGTTTCACCAGGTTAATGGTTATCTAGCTAGTTTTTGTTGTTTTCTTTATACTCAACCATGATGGCCTGTTACTTTTTTGTTTTTTAATTTTATGTTTCATGGATCCTTATAAAACTTGGTTTTTTACCCAATTAAATAAAAAATATATAGTAAGTATAAAATAACTAAGGGATATAAGAGATCATATCTTGCTTGATATTATGCTCTGAGGTTGATGGTGATTCGAATCCATTACAATATTTCACTAGAATTTTAAGATTTATTCATATTATGTTTTGAATATTTTTTTATACCATACATTTACATCAAAGAGGGACATTTTCATTGACGTAGGTGTCTACCTCCAACATAGGTGTCTAGTCTAAAACATACATAGGCATAGATCCAAATTTATTATTGCATTTATAACTACCCTATACCTTAAATTACATCTAATAGAACATTATATCCATATAATGAATAAAACCATATATATTTTTTCCTTGAACTTATTATAACTTGTTAAAAAAGGGGTTAGCATGTGATTCAAGATAAACATAACAACACTACTTTTTATTAAGTATTACCTACATAGACAATACTCCAAAGAGGGTCTCAAACCACATGTAATTCTCCCTCCTAGGTATGTTTGTGTAATTGTAACTTTGTAACTATATGCTCTTTATTCTATAATAACTATACAAAAAATGCATGACTATGGTAATCTTTTGAGTGCTTTAGATATTTAATTTAGTATTTTAGTTTAATTTAATAGCTATTAATGTAAATATTTTGATAATCAAAACTATATTTATCAAATTTACAAGTGGTATAATAACACTATAACCTTTATATATTAGGTATATCTTGATTTCAATTTAGGACCTTTTAAATATCCAATAATAAAATGAAAAAAATTGACTAACAAATGGTAATAAAAGTGAAAGATAAAGAAAAGGACAAAAGGATAGTTATGGACACTTTAATTATGATTGGACACATTCATCAATGCAAGTTTCCATCATGGATGTAGGTTTATGAAATCAAAAATGTATCATTTTTATAAATCAATCCTAACTTAGAGAAGATAAATCATACCATACACTTTGAATGGGATATCTTACCAAAATAAACCATATCATGTTTATTAATTGTTAAGTGAGAATATGATAAATATAGGGATTCACTAGATGTAATGGGATATCTTACCACAATAAACCATGTTAGGGAGGGTTCCAAATCCTTTAATCAAACACAATCATGAAAAAACCCTAAGGGAGTCTTGTCAGCCAAGCATGTGGCACAATATGAGGGGTTAGTAAAAAATAAAAAACATGCATAAGAGAATCTAAATTAATATATTTATGAGTAATACCCTACTACATGGAATAAAAATAGTAAAATTATTTGAATCTAATACTTATGTTACTTCTATCTACTAAAGAGAGAAGCAAAGTTAGAGAATAATTACCTGACGAACCTCAAGACTTCATCTCTCGCTTAGCCATAGGTTCTTAACAAAAGGTTATTGTGGTTTGTAAGGATCACTAATAAAGTCCAAATCATCCAAGACTTATCCATAAGACTAAATTCTCCAAGTATAAACCCTGAGCTAAGACTCCTTAAGTAGAATGGTGAAAGAGTAGATTGTAAATAAGTGCAAGCAAATAATAAATCTTGATTGCATATGAAATAATGATGAAATGATACTATATATAGGTATATTTGACCCTAAACCTTTCCAAAAACATTATTTTATAGGGTAAACCTAGTCAAACTTACGTAATTTTGGATAATTATTCACTAGGTCATGAGTTAGGTCAGCCAAGAGCCAAACTAGTTCCTAAGTGAAAATCCCCCAAAACTATATAGGGTCAACTTAGTTGACCTAATACAAATAACTATCAAAAGGGATATAAGGTGAGGAAAAGAGGGATGGAGAGTGGAAAATACTAAAAGAGGGTGAAAAAGAGGAGAACAAGCCTAGGGAAATGGTTTCTAGGAGAGAAGTGTGTAGATAACAAGTGGATAAATGGATAGAAATCCTATAAAGCACCAATGGTTTGTCTACCCCTTTCTTATTCACCCCTTGGGGCATGCACTCAAAGATATTGTGTCTCAATAGGTTATTATATGGTGTAAAGCATTAATATTTGATAATATTCTAAAATATTATGTATATACATATGCCCCACTCAAAGCTCATCATGTGTCACTAAGGTGCAACAGGGGATGGTGCTTTGAGAAATAAAATAGGAAAACATAACGCTGATGCTAAAACTAAGTTATAGTAATTTAAAGTATAAAATAAATGAAATTAAATGAATAAAATGGAAATAACTAAAGATTAAATGTGATGCGTACCTTGACTTATGTTTATTATTAGATGGTTATCTTTTGTGTTGTTATTTTTGATTGTGTATGGCATAGAGATTGATTTTGATAAACCTAAGAATACAAAAATAAAGAGAAAAAACAAACAAACACAATAAATCCAAGATAATTGGTGCTATGAGGATGGGATGTACTTGGAAATTTTTCAAGATAGGGTGACAAGTGCTATGTTAGACCAAATGACCAAGTAAAAATAAGAGTAAATTAGGTAACCAAAAATCCAAGGCTAATAAAGAATGAAAAAATTAAACAAGTAAACCTTATGTAAGAGAGGCCAACTCACCAAATCAAACCAAGGATGCATGTAAAAAATTATGGTAATCAAACATTAAATTTAAAAGTAGTAACAATCCTTAAATAAATATGGACAAGTGAAAAACAAAATGGTAAAAAAACATTGATGAGTTAGTAGTAATAACCCTAATCTCACTCAACATTGGAAAAAAGTACATAAAAGGGGGAAATGGACTTAGGTGTCTGAAAAAAAGGTCATACAACACATGAAAAATGGTAAGATAAATAAAAACTAGTCCAGGAATATAATTCTATATATAAATACAATAATCCATAGTTACTCAAACATGTTTCGCTCTAAGGATATATGAAAAAAAATAAAACAGTACTAACATGTTTTTAAGAGATGAAGAAGAAAGAAGTATAGAAGACGGAAAATAGATTTTGAATCATAATTTACCTATCAATGGGGAAAATGAAAATGGGTGGAGGGGGGAATGAAGGAAAAACTAAGGTAGAGTAAATCTTTATCAAAGTAAAGACACTCAAATTAGGTTTGTCAAAACAAGAGGACTTTTGACCTTAAGGACTCTGAATAACTTCTCTTATCTACACAAGTTTGAGGTCAAAAAATGTAGTATGTAAATCATCCCATGAAGGTTACATACATGAAAATTAAAATATACCTACCTTCCCAAAATGTGTTCCCCATTCCTTAAAAATATTTACAAAGCCATCAGTCTACTATGAAGATTGGGTACTTGTGTGAGAATGTAGGTATCACTAAAAGATTTTTTATTCTTGTTTTATAATCTATTATCCTACTGCACCCTAATGGATCTTAACTCTATTGTGAGGCCAAAAGTGGATTTTTAACTTTGACTAAAAGAAGGATATGTGTTTATAATTAAGTCTTTTAGTGTGATTTTGATTTTTGATATTTGTATGTTGCCTTTTGTATATCATTGCCTTTTGTTTCAAATGATTTAGATTTTAATTTTCTTGATGTATTTTTAGATTCCTCTCTATACAGATTTGGAAAACCAAACATGGGTGCTAAAAATGAATTTTATTTAAATACTTGGGACTTGGTTGCTAAGAGAGATAACTTTAGAGAGCATGGGGTCTAAGAATCTCATAAATATAGGTGAAATCAAAGTTCTATCTTGACTTCAACCTTATTTTATCCAATGTGGAGTGAAAGGAAAGGAAATAAAGAGGAATGACACATGGAACAAATTTGAATTACTTCAAATTTAAAAAAAAATGTGATAAAGGCTAAAAAGGGATACAATAACATTGAAATGTGATTCATTATCATAAAACTAAGGGAAATGGAGGAAAACATGATAACATAGATTATTTTACAAATTCCATCTTTCAAAAGCTAAAGTTGAGAATGAGGATTGATAAAAAAAAAATTATAAAAGGAATGACAAAATGGTAATTTTATGAGGAGGGCTAGGTCTTATCCATGGTTTTATACTATAAATCATAAAATATAAACCGACGAGGGTACCAAAAAGCATGTGAAAAATAAATGGGATAAGAAATATGATATTTTGTGAGGAAGGTCAAGTCCTATCCATGGTCATACAATGCAACTCACAAAGGAGAATACTATGTTAGATCATGAGGAATACTGGGTCCTATCCATAGTTTTACAATGAAACTCATGAGAGAAAGGGGAAACCAAAAGACCAAAAAGGAAGGACTAAAGGTTTGTGAAAAGAGAGAACTATTTTAGAGGGAGAGACCCATGTAATTAACCTACAAAAAGTGTTAAATACATAACATATAGAAATCATGAAAAGAAGGGAAGGATTAGGAAAAATACTTCTTGAGGAATTGTGCATTGGTGGGATTTTTGAAAACATGACCTTTATTAGTTTGAAGGTGGTAGGTACTTGGACCGAGAATATCTTTGACTAAATAGGAACACCATTTTTTAACATATTTACCTTCTTTGTCATGAGTGTAGTCTAATTTAAGGATAAGATCACCAACATTGAATGTGTGAAATTTGACACATTTGTTATGTTGTTTGGCAATACAAGACTTGCATTGGTAGTTATGTTGTGAATCAAAAAGACTATGTTCATCAAGGAGATAGAGGGAATGGATTTGAGCATTATGTAATTCTTCATCAAGAATGATACCATGAAGAGATTTATGAAGAGAGGGAAGATCAACTTCCAATGGGAGAACTAACTCAAAACCATAAACTAGAGAGAATGACATTATCATAGTGGTAGTACACATGCTAGTCCTGATAGGCCCAAAGATTAGGATAAAGGTGAATGTGACAATATGTATAAGTTTCAAAAATTATCCTTTGGAGAATTTTGTTAAGAATTTTATTTGTGGCCTCAGCTTGACCATTGCATTGTGGATGATAAGGTGTAGAAAACTTGTGATTGATCTTGAATTTAACATAATGTTTTTAAACATCCTTATTTTCAAAGTTATTACCATTATGGAAAATTCATAGTATGGGGAAAAACAAAGAGGTAAATGATTTTATTAAGAATCAATTTGGTGATTATGTTACCAATAAAATTAATAAGGGGCATGGATTCAACCCATTTCATAAAATATTTGGTAGCAATGATGATAAAAACATGCCTATCTTGGGAATGAGGTAATTTTCTAATGAGATATAATCCCCACATAGAGAATGGCCAAGGAGAGTCAAAATTTTGAAGTTCCTTTAGAGGTGAATAAATTATATCATCATGAATTTGGCATGGAGTACACTTTTTAGAAAATTCAATTACATCCTTTCCAAGAGTAGGACAAATGTATCCCATATGAAGGCATTTACAGGTTGTATCATGTCTACTATAGTGGCCACTGTAGATGCCCCCACGTGCTTTCTCAAGAAGAAGAAGGACCTTATCTTGCATAAAAAAATTGAGTAAGGTACCTTAAACATTGTGATAATAAGGGATGTTATATAAAAACACATACTTAAAACCTTATTTATGAATGCATTTATTTTTAAGAAAATCTAAGTTAGGAGGATAGGTTTGATGTTATAAAAATTGAATGATGTCTTTATACCATGGGCTTTATAGAATGGTGATAGATTCAATGTGGTAGATAAGAGAATTTAGTGGTTGAGTAGAAGATGGATATTTATTATTTACATAAGAAAAGTAGAATCAGAAAGAACTTAGTATGGATGAAACAGAGATGTTAAACAAGCCAGGGAATTAGCAATGAAATTTTGATCTCGATGGATAGGCTGAATGGCAAAAGTGATGAAATCCTTAGCAAGAGTAGTTGTAATTTGATGATAGGAAATGATATTTCTTCTTTTACATTGGTAATCACCATTTACATTTTGATAAATAAGTTGATAATGACCTAAGGCATGTTGGTATTAGATGCCTAAATCAAGGGCATCTCTCATGCCTAAGATTAGAGATTTGTATTCAACCATATTGTTGGTAACATAAAAAGTGAAATGAATAGCTAAAGGTATGATTTTTCCAAGAGGATTAGTAAGAATAAAACCTTCCCCAGATATTTAAAGGAATTTAGTACCATCAAAGTGAAAGGTCCAATTATCCTCATGCAAGTTAACATTAATTTTAGTAAGCTCTTCGATGACTATTGTTAGTTTAGTATTATTAGGAGGAATAGAATATCCATCTAGATTATTTTCTTCAAGATCAGAGGTAAAGTTATGAAATTAATATTTGAGTGAAATATCTTGATTGAAACATTGAATGTAAAGAATATTAATATTGGTAAGATTGTCTTGAAGGTGATTGGTAGCTAGAATAGGAGTTATGGTAAGTTGATCAGCTATGACCTGTCCTTTGATAGATTTCTGAGTCACAATGCAAAGATCAAATTCCATAAGAAGGACCATCCATTTTCCAATTCTATATCTAGGAAGAAAGGCTTTGGATAATAAGTGATTAAGGGGGTTAGAATGAATAATGACATAGATGGTTTGGTATATCATGTAATGTAAAAGCTTTTCATTTGAAAAATAGATGGTGATACAATCACTTTCATCTTTGGTAGAACATTTCTCATAATTAGTGAGGCCTCAGCTAATGTATTAGATAGCATACTCTCTGGTAGTAACATCTTATTGGGCAAGCATTACCCCATCTGATATAGGTGTGGAATAAGTATATAGGATCAAGGGTTAATCATTAGAATGAGGATGAAGTGTAGGTGGGTGAATTATTGACTCTTTCATGTTATCAAAGGCTTTTTGACAAGGGTCCATCCATTCTAAGGCATTACCTTTATTAAGAAGAGAATTGATAGAGTGGATATGATAAGCCATTTTAGGTACAAATTATCAATTACCCAAAGTTTGCCTATGTATGAATGTTAGGAATGGAATAAATAATGGGCATGTTGATGATATCACTAATCTTAGCTAGGTCAACATCAATGCCATGAAGAGAGACTATGAATCCTAATAATTTTCTAGATGTGATACCAAATACACATTTGTAAGGATTGAGTCTAACCTGATATTTAAGAAAGTAATAAAAAATGATATCAAGATCTGATAGATGAGTCTTATGACTTTTGGATTTAGCAATGAGATCATAGATATAGGTTTCAAAAATTTATGGATAATATTATGATAGATGTGAGTCATTGTTCATTGGTAAGTGGCTCCAAATTTGAGGATGAAGGGAATTTTGACATAGAAATAAGTGCCCCATTCCATGATGAAAGTGGTCTTATGTTGGTCCTCAAGGGCAATGTGAATCTAATTGTAGCCTGAGAAGCCATCCATAAGAGATAACATTTTGTAACCAGCTATGGAATCAATAATGGGATCTGTCAAGGGTAAAGTGAAGTTATCTTTGGGACAATTGAGGTTAATATTATGGAAATAAAGAAAAATTCTAATGACCATAGTGACTTTTTTCTGAATGGGAATAATGTTAGAAATCCATTTGTAACAGTCCTATGGTTTGATAAATTTAGCATCAAGTAATTTTATGATTCCTTATGACATAAAGTGGAAACCTCAAGTGAAAATTTCCATTGGTTTTGATGAAGTGGATTAACATTAAGATAAGTAATAAAGTAATGCACCATAATGCTAGGGTCATTACCAGGCATGCCCTCATAGGACCAAGTAAATATCTCATGATATTTATCAAAGAATAAGCTAAAACTACCATGTTTGGTAGGTGAGAATTTGTGAGAAACTATAATTGTTCAAGTGAAATATGGAATACCATATTCAATATGAGTGGTTTATTAGATAAACATAGCATTTCCATCTGATAAATGGTATGGTGCATTAGTTAAAGAAGAAATTGGATTAACTTTGGGATCAATGCTAGCAATGAAGTTATTAAAAAAAGGGTTTTTGGTTTCAAAATTCCTAATTTTATGATGTTACCAAGGAAGTTGATGTTATTGATCATGATGTATTTCAAGAATAGATTCATCACTAGGCAAGCTAAGAAGAGGACCATAATACTCAACATTTACTTTGAGATCTAGAATTTGATTACCATGATGATCATACTTAGAGTGTATCTGACAAAGATCTATTGCCTTGGCATCTAGTGTAATCTCAGGAGTAGGAGAAGTAGATGGATCAGAAGGGATAAGAGTTTTGATAGTTTGGATGATGGGAGAAGGATCAAAAGTAATGATTAGATTAATAAGTGCTAAATAAGATGATGAAATTTTTGTAGTTCAGAAGGTATAATTTGTTTGACCACCCAAGGAGTATCAAGAAGTGGATAATTGGTAGGAGGCACATAGCCTTTGGGATCAAAGTCATGATTTATGGAAATGGTATGGACATCCCAATTAAAATCATGATATTGAGCTATGGTTTTCAAATAATGTTGGACATCCAAGTATTGAGTTTGATCTTGGGCCATTATGTAATTATCATCATATGTTGGAGAAATTGTACATGTGTGAGAGTCAAGGTGAGTTTCAGAAGCCAAAATCCCAATATTACCTAATGTACATGGAGACATGATGAGAGGATCTTGAAATAATTTGGCCACTCTAAAATAATTTCAAGTGAAGGCATATTCAAGTAAAAAAGGCTCTCGAGCATTGCATGAAGGGAGAAAGTTAGTAATCTCATCAATAGGAAGAATAGTACAATCTTGAGGTAACAAAGAAGGAGGAAGACACTGTGAAATGTAGGGAGGTATCTTGGTAGTATTTCAAGTATGTTTTAAGTCATTAGGCTCATCATTGATCTTATGAATGGTAGGAATATCATACTGAGATTTAGGATTAGGAATTTGAACAATCTATGGGTTGGGATCATCCTCATGCTTATACCATTTTCCATTATGTACGAATTTAATTCATTGGCTATCAGAAGAAGTGATAGCCCTTATTCTATGAGTCCATAGGAGACTAAGGAGTATATTATAAGATAAGGGTAAATTAAGGACCATAAGATTAGTTTGAATGGTCTTAGGTCCCATTGTTAATGGAAACCAAATACAACCAAGTGGTTTTTTATTAGTCTTATTAAAACTGTGATAGTTAAGACATGTTTTCTTGAGATGATCCTTTTTATAACCAAGTTGTTGGATAAGCCACTAAGATGTCACATCAATACTAGAACCTTTATCAACTAGAAATTTATGGATAAGGGTAGTATTAATGGATATTTTGATAAAAAGTGGTGGATAATTATCACAAAAAAAATTTCATCATTGATCATGTCCTTTTCAAGAAATTCAATATAAAGTTTAGAAGAAGGACACATGGTTTCAAGGGTATGGACATTGGTAGGTTGAGTATAGATAAAAGGTGGTTCTTCATCTAGAAAGGATGGATCTTTAATTTCTTGTAACTGCTGCATAAAGAACTTGTGATGATAGGGGGAATTGTGAACCAACTACATAAGTGGAATCTTATAAGGCATAGAGTTGAGTTCTTCAATAAAGTTCCAATGATATTTAAAAGATGAAATAGCACAAGTTTTAGGAGGTAAATTAGATTTTTAACGAATGGATGTGGTTAGAGGTTTAGAAGGATAAAGTGGTTCCTTATGTCCTTCCAAATATAGATTAGTAGTTATAGTGTTCTTGAGAAGTTATTCTTCTAAGGATGGCTCTTTAGGTTTGGTAACATGATCATTATGAGCCAACTTGAATGATAGTTAACCTTGGTAGTGTTAAAATATTGGGAATTGTTATAATATTGATCATAAATAGCATCAATGGCACTAACATCCTTGGTATTGGATTGAGTATTGAGAAATATTTTTGGTTATTTGAGGTAGAAGCTTTAGAAACTTGGTGTTTTTGAGAAGTAGTGGTGTACTCTTGATGATGAAGGTTGATCATGGATTCATGATTAAATAAATTACCAAGCATATAAGAGTCAACTAATTTAGTGATCCCTCTATAAGATTTATGGGAATGACCAATGTCAGTTTGGAACTAATAAAATTTATTAGAGTCATACCACTTAGGAGGATTTTTAGGATAAGTGAAAGGTTTAGAGAGCAGTAATAATTGTTGCATTTACTATACAAAAATTGGTGTCTAAGAAGATGAAGGGATATTGGATTTGATAACTCTAAATTTAGTTTACAGATTATTACTAGTGATAACATTGGTAGATGTTTGAAAATATCCTTTTAAAAGTTTAGGATTAGGTTTGAATTGATTCATAAGAAAGTCTTGATGTTTAGTTTAATCAAGAGCTTCAATAAGTGTTTGGGAAGCAAAAGTCCAAACCTTACATTAAAGAGAACGTGAAAAAGTAGTGACAAAGTGTTTGAATAAGTTATCATCAGTCATGTTATGGTCAGCTTTATGGTCCAATGATTTCCATAATTTAATAAAGTCATGAGATGACTCAATGAGAGATTGTTTAGCATTGATGAAGTGGCTAAGATAATTTTTAGGAAGGTCATTTTTTTCAAAATCTTTAACTAAAGGATTGATGAAATCTTCAAGTTTCCAAATTGAATGGTGTGGAAGTTCATTGTACCATTATAATACGTCACCAATGAAGGTTTTGATTAAGATTATTTATTGTGAAGGTATTATTTTGGATCCACTCTTTGTAAATATTGCCAAATACTTTGAGAAATGAGGTAGCGTATTTACTCTGATCATACTTGATAGTTAGAGATATGCACCAATATCAATGAACACAATGAAGGGAGATAAAGGCTCATTTTGAATATTTTTAAGAATTTTGTTATTCATTATGGGTTAAGGAATAACATTGTCAAAGGCATCTCTAAGAGGTGGAGGAATAAAATTGGGATTAGCTTGAGGATGGATAGTTGGAGGTTGATTAGCCATATCAATCAAATGATGTTGGAGTTGCATCATTTTATTGGTGTTAGAGTTTTACATTATGTTCATTTACTGGATAACTTGGGCAAGATTTTAGTTGTATCAATTGGTGGATTGGTAGGAACACTCCCTAGATTGGTATTAAGGGATGATTATTAGAATATGGATTATTGATTAAACTTGTGTCAATTGATTCCACATTAGTTTGAATAATTTGAAGATGAGAAGTATGTTGGTAGGCATAGAAAGGATCAGACCCATCAAATTCATCTTCAAATTTCATTTACACCATGTTAATGGTGATGGATGAAGGAGGGAAAGAGGTGCCCTAAGAGTGATGGTTCTCTTTAGAGGAAAATAGAGGGAGGAATGAACCTCTTATATAATATCTAAATGGATTCAATCTATCTAAGAATATTATGATAGGATATTTCATGATGACTTGAAAGAAATGAACAAAATGCTAAGAGAAACATAAAATTGGATCGGTAAATAGGGAAATCAAAAAAATATATAGAGTTGATTGGGTCGACCTAGTATAGAAAATAGGGTCTAAAAACTATACAAAGTTGTCAAGGTTGACTTAGTATAAAAATAAGGGTTGGAAACTATACATAGTTGACAAGGTTGACCTAGTACAGTAAGCAAGGGAGAAATATACAAACTATAAGAGACTATGTTGATAGGAATGACTATGTAATAAAACAAGAAATTTTTTGAAATTAATTTTGAAATAAATAAATGAAAAGAAACACACAATCAATTGGGTTAATGAGGTTGATCCAATTGAGTCACACAACATAAAACCTTGTACCAACACTGGCTAATGTAATTTTTTGCAATATAGAAAATAGGGGCTAAAAATTGTATATAAAATAGGGACTAAAAAATGTAAAATGTTGATAGGGTTGACTTAGTACAATAAGAACAAGGAAAATAGATAGTCTATAATAAATTTTGTTGATAGGAATGATTGTGTACTGAAATAAGAATTTTTTTTTCAAATACATTTGAAATAAAAAAATGAAAGGAAACACATAATCAATTGGGTCAATGAGGTTGATCCAATTGAGTCACACATCACAAAATCTTGCACCAAAACTAGCTAATAAATTTTTTTTCAATATAACATACAATTGAAAAAAGAGCAAGCAATCAACTTAGAAAGTAAAAGATAACTAAGTAGTCAACCTAAATGTTAGTAAATTATTATAATATTATTTTAGATGTGATAGGAAATTGGCTATAAGAAAGGAACTAGAAAGTATTCTAAGGATGGCTTTAGGATGTTATGGATAAAAGGGATTTGTATTGGCAATGGTACATGCTTGGTATTAGAGCTTGCCCCCTCACTTCACACACTATATTGATAAGGGTGTCAGGTGCTTAGCCAATAAATAACATTATCCACATGTTTATACTTGGCTAAAATACTAAGTCACCTTCCCCCTTGGTGATGAAATCCAAGTAGGTAGGCCTTGGGTAGATAATTGTTAAAATAATTTTTAAGATTTTGTGATTTAGTAGTGTGTGCATAAAAGAGAAAATAGTGTAACTAAATAGTATATTGAAAAACACCTTAATTAGACTATGTGATATATTCTAAGCATGTAAGCAATAAGAAATAAAAGTGTGAGCTAATTACTAGCATAAATGTGTTAATTCTAACCTTGAAACATAGTACAAAGTCAATTCAATCAATAGTGTATGTAGAGAATATAGAATAGAGTTGAAAGTGTTGTTTTTATACTACAAAATCAAGTGTTTCAAAATTAACTACATCGATAATGTTGACCTAATTTTTTAGATAGAAGATAGAATATAGAACTATGTCGATAGGGTTGACCTAGTTGACTTTATAGGGGTAGTTTTAAAGACTACAAATTATAAAAAATAGAACTAAAACAAATGCTAAAAATGAAAAAGAAGGATAAAAAGGAACCTTGGTGGGTTGAAGGATGCATAGGAAAATAAGATTATTGTTGAAATACCATTATTTAAACTTGTGAATTATACTAACTGTGTCAATTTGGTCAACCTAGCTTTGTAGATCTTGTTTTTTTAAAAGCTAAAAATGTATAGAGTCCATTGGGTTGACCTAGTGTGATGAACTAAATGCCTAAAAATGTATGGCTTAAACTAGGTTGACCTAGTAGTTTGAACTGATGTCTATAAAACTTTTACAAATACAATAGAGTCATATGGATGTGGCTATATTATTAATCTATGCACAAAATTTAAAAATCTATTGACACTATCGACCTAGTATTACAAATATATGATACAAGGGTCAAATTAACATTGGGTTAACTAGAATGTATGTAATCAGAAATGAACAATGTCTATAAATCAATCCTAACTTGAAGAAGATAGATCATACCATACACTTCTACTAGGGGACACATTTGTTAAATGATAACATGACTAATATGGGGATCCATTAAACCTAATTATGGGGAATCTTACCACAATAAACTAGGCTAAGGAGGGTTACAAATCTTCTAGTAAAAAAAAATCACATAATAACCCTAAGCGATTTGTGTCTTTTGATATCTCACAAAATTAATAACAAGTAAAGTAAATCTAATATAGTGCCCACCAAAGCTTGTGGCACAATATTAGGGGTTAGTAATAATAAAAACATGTATAGGAGAATCTCAATTAAGTTATGTATGATTAATACCCTAATACATAGAATAAGAAGATTAATATTATTTGAATCTAATACTTATGCTACTTTTATCTACTAAAGAGAGGAGTAAAGTTAGATAATATATACTTGAATGATGAACCCATCGAGATTAAATATCTCCCTTGACCAAAATTTATTTGTAAGAGGTTTTTATAATTTATAAGGATCACAAAGAAAGGCCAAATCATCCAAGACATATCCACATGACTATATTCTCCACGTAGAAACCCTAAGCTAAGACTCCTCAAGTAGAATGGTGGAAGACCAAATTGTAAAGTAGCACAAGTGAATAATAAATCTTGATTGGATATGAAATACTGACAAAATGATATTATATATATGATTTGACCCTAAATCCTTCTAAAAATATCACCTAATAGGGTTGACCCAATCGACCTAGCATAATTTCAAAAAATTATTCACTAGGTCATAAGATAGGTTGGGCAAGAGCCAAACTAGTTCCTCAGTGAAAATCACCCAAAAATGTACAGGTTCAACCCAATTGACCTAGTACAACTAAATTTCAAAAGGGACTTAAGGTGAGGAAAATAGGGGTGGAGAGTGGAAAAAACTAGAGGGCACAAAAGAGGATAACAAGCTTAGGGAAATGGTTTTTAGGAGGTATGTGTGTAGATAACAAATGTAATAAGGGAAAACAATCCTATGAATCACCAATGGTTTACCCACCCCTTTCCAAGTGTACCCCTTAGGGAGTGCACTCAAAGAAATTGAGTCTCGATGAGTTCTTGCAAGATGTAAAGAATAATTTTTTGATAAAAGTTGAAAATATTATGTGTGTATAGCAGGTGTCTATGGGATAACACATATAAATGACAATAAAAAGTAAGGATACCAATGACAAAGTGGATAAATAGTCTCATAAAATCATATATGTCTAAGTGGTAGGAAAAAAATAAAAAATGAGTGGAACTGAAGAGGTCCACAAAAGATTTTGTCATTATATATCTAATTCTTAGTCAATATTTATACACATACTAAGATTTATAATGACATTATATGAAACTTGCTTGTACCAAATATGTTTTTCTACATTTTCCCCCTTTAATATAGTAATGCATGAAACTAATATTACTAGTTTAAACAAAAATATAATGTATACACTGGTATGTAAAACACACTTTATCTTTGATCGAATACTCTTTGAATCCTTTTGTTTAAATATTACTTGAAATTAAAGATCACAATACAAATTAATCAACACATCTATTTGTATGTTAGAAATAGTATAATGTAGCATAAATAAAAAACATGGATATAATACACTTATGTATATGGTGCATAGTGATGGATCTAGAACACTAGAGTCAGGAGAAGGGAACTTGAAACCTCATCCATATTCTGTCTAGGAAGATAAATCAACTTACAAGTCATAAACTAGGTTTCACCTTGGTAGTATTTTACCTAAAGTGAGGAGAGTTGGGTGGTGATCATGCCCTCATCCTATAATAGGAAAATTAGTACTTCAACCATTGAGAGTATCATTTCCTATCCATAATGCTCAAGTGAAAAATATATGTATATATAGCCTAGTAAAGGATGATTAATGTAATCTATCTCACCCAAAAAATTAGTTCGACTATATGGTCTAATAACTACAATATAACAAAAAAAATATAACCTATATGGGTGGGTAAGGCTTAGTACTATTCCTTAATAGTCCAACCTGGGTATCATTGCATAAAAATTCATGGTATAGTAACAGTCCATAATAACCTAGCAAATTTATAGGATATATCAGTGTCTAAGTAAATAGGTGTGAACTCATTTTCATGCCCCATATCATTTCCTATGTTAATAAAATAATCTATGGATAATGATAATACTAGTGTATATAGAGATGACCCAAATATGTATATGAATAATATGCAATAAAAGATATATGATGAGTTTTGGTATGTCATAAGTGTGGAGGACATGTTTCCAAAACATGCTCTAACTGAATCTTAAACTATGAACATATGTAATCCATTTATTTATGGCATTCCCTCATTGAATCTAAAACTATTAAAATATGGAAGCCATGTCTATATATCATGACCCCACTAAATTTTAAACTATGAACATGTGAAATCCATGTTTATATGACATTTCCCCACTAAGTATGAAACTATGAACATATGAAGAACATGTATGTATGGCATGCCCCTACTAAATTTTAAATTGTGACAAATTTGGAAGCAATATCTACTTGACATTCCCCCATAACATATGAAATTTGTAAAATTTGAAAGCCATGTCTATTTGACATACTCCCACTTAATCTAAAATTGTGAAAAATGTGGAAGCCATGTCTATATGATATACCCCCACTAATATGATCCTCATTTTGGGAGGAGGGGAAATAATACTTTTGATTCCCCTCATCATAAAAAAAAAGTGACAATGATGTAGAACTCTTTATCCTTTTCTTAATACCCTGCCTTTGTCCCTCATTCATTCATTCTTCCATGTTCCTTTTAGACCTCATGTAAAATGGTCATAATATTTCTCACTCTTTGGTATAATGTATAGAATTCTCTCCAATATTTTTATACCATTATATTTCATCCACAATCTTCTACCTGATTTCTCAACCCTTTTCACGAACTTTGCATGCTCTTTAACCTTTACCTTTTAGTTCATTCTTCAAACTTTAGATTATTGATTCACATAGTTTTTGTTATACCTTTCAATTCAATTTATTTTTTATTTGTATAGGTTTATTAACCTTCCTTACCCTTCTAAAAACTCTATCAAGCTTTTCCAACTCTTAATCCTTTCTTTTACACAATTTGCTTACACTTTCCACACTCCTTGTAGCCCTATTTATGGGTTTTATTACTCTATATAGTTAAGTACAGACTATAATATCAAAACCAATCACCAATATAGATACCCTCTTACCATTTATACCTAATTATAAAATTCCAAACCCTCACTCAGCCTTTGATCATCCATACAGCTCCTTTCAGGTCTCTGTTCACCACAATTAGGTCTCTTAGGTTTCTTTTGAAACTCAATCTCCAATTTCTACACATAGAGGTATGTTAACACAATTAAAAACTAAAAATATATTTATAAATTATATTCCTAATATTTTAATAAAATTTCATCCAAGACTCATGATGAAATCTTTCTATTCTAACAAACCCTAGGTTTAGGGTTTTCTCATATCAGTCTTAGCTAAGAGCACTTAGGTTGTTATATCTCCCTTCAAAAAAGGTGTCAAAGAGTTCCAAAAACTTCTTAAATTATATATATACCATATCCACATTTTCCAAAAAATATTAATCTTTTAACAATATTCACTCCATGTCTTCTAAATCAGTGTGTGACTATGAAATATGGTTATTTGTCTATAGGCCTAGGACCTTGTATAGATAAAAAGAATACATGACAAGTATAAAATATGAAAAGTAACTTATATCATGTTCAAAAAAATTACCAAGACACCATAATCACTTTATCCTTTGGATAATTAACCATTCCTTTCTTAGAATTGCATGCAATTTAACCTTGATATCATCCACTATAGAAAATAGGGTCCATTATTTCCCTATTTTAGAAACACCAGACATATTTCTTGTTAACTCTTACAGTCTTGATCTAAAAAAAGCATCCAAAAACCTTTAAATAAAATTTCAAACCATTATTAAATCCATTTGATTTACAAAAGCTAAAGACTCAATCTGCACCAAACCAAACTACTCATGAACAAGGTTTGTTTATGGTAACATCTGAATATTAGATACTTTAACACTTTCCCTTGCAATATATGATCTCAAACACATTCAATTTTTTTTAATAAAACATTTAAATATTTTAAAATTCCATGCGACAATTCCTTTTATAAACTCAATCTTTAACAAATAATTAATTCCATACAAGATCTGTTTATATTAAATTCTTCAACATGGGTTCTTTTTCTCTATTTCCTTCAAGTCTTATCACATCCACATCATTCAATAACTTCTCAATCACATTTGGAAATAATTTTGAATATCATTATTTAATTAACAAAACATGTATTCATCAACAAAATAATATAAAAATAGTATGAGCAATGAGCTTCAATAGAGGTTTACCTTCATATTCATAAAATAAAAGAGGGGTTAACACCTCACATTCCCCTTCATACATATTTCTTACTTGTCCATTCCTTTACTATGAATGGAATAACTTACTATAATTCAAAAAATTACTCTTTTATTCCTAAGAGGGATGCATAACTGTTTCTTGATTCCTTTTCCCACATGGAGGTTTTCTTACATCATAACATTTTCTTGATTTTTGCACACATAAGGTGTCTTGAACCATGACAACATAACTATGACATTTTATAAAACTTTTTTAATGGCTACACCCTTAGACAATTTTGTTACATCTTTCTATATTCCTAATTTTTTTAAATTTCCTTATACAAGGCTTCACCATATTCAAATTTTT
Organism: Torreya grandis; assembly: GCA_037957365.1. Classification (NCBI taxonomy): domain Eukaryota; kingdom Viridiplantae; phylum Streptophyta; class Pinopsida; order Cupressales; family Taxaceae; genus Torreya; species Torreya grandis. The sequence goes on from JARHVA010005649.1 coordinate 1,133,677, forward strand.
AAATATTACTTTTGGCGGGAAAACCTAGAGTTCAAATCTATGCATCTCTTGACACCCTAGACTTCACAAATGGACTTTAACTAATGTCTAAAAACTTTAAGACTAGTCTAAGACAAAATTTATATATTTTTGGTTCCTTATAGGATTCCCCTACATTAGACAATCTCATGTATATAGTGACCAATTTTGTATTCTGATAGTAGTGGTACAAAGGAATGTAATGTTATTTGGGTGAGACTTTTGGGATCTGTAATAATAGTTGCATGTAAGCAAAAAAATTTAGGTAATTTTTAGTTATTATTTAAATTATTATATTTTTTTATAGTATAAATAACCCTTTACTTGGATTCCAATGCAACTCACATTTTTGAATTTTGATAATCAGTGCTCAAGATATGTGTATTTGAAGTTTTATATAAGGAGTATATTAACTACTTCGAATAGAAATTGTAACTCATTTTCAATTTAATATTTTTAAAAATTTGAGATATGATTATAAGAGAACAATGCCATGTGGTAGATCCCCTTAAATATTTTTATTTTATGTACTTCAGATAGCCCTAGATGGATAAGATTTTGATGAATTGGTAAGTAGGATTAGCCTTCAATTTACTAGTATTTTTGAATTTCTATTTTTTTTTTCATTTTGATATTTTTACATTTTTTCAATGGATAGATGGACAATTTAATTATGGTATAAGGAACTTTCATTGGTAATTTTATGATATTTTCCATGTTTATATGTAATCATATGACATTACCATATTACATTGATTCTAGTGTTTGACTTTTTTGTCTTACATCAATGCTACTATATTTTTATTTTTTGAATAATTCACTATAACTTGTGTATTTTTGAACTAACATGATATTGATAATTATAATTATTTTTTGTGGTTTTGTTTTAAAAAGTATATATATATATATATATATATATATATATATATATATATATATATATATATATATATATATATATATATATATATATTTGGGAACTTTGGCATGGTATTTTTTTTTACTCTCGCATAACTAAGTCTAGATGTAGTTAATTGGGACATTAAAGATTAGGCAAGGTTAGCTCATGTTGCCTAATTAGGACAAATTCCATTTGATATCAATCTCCTCATAAACCTAGTTAATATTTGGAATCCATATAAATACACATTTTATGGCTTCCAATAGGGGAGATAATGGTCACATTGGAAGATGTGTATTATATTTTCTAGCTTCCCATTAGAGGTGAGAGAGTATAATTTTTTAGAAATGGTATCCTTAGTTATATTAGTGTTTTCACATATATTATAGTGGGTAAAGGAATCCA
>JARHVA010005649.1:1140000-1141116 GCA_037957365.1 Torreya grandis
TCATATGATATGCATTGATCATTAGGTACATTGAACAAGTGATTGAAAATATGAGTCATTTTTGAATGGTTTTTAATTAATGATTCCATAAGAATTTTAACTTTGTAAAAAAAATTAAAAATCAACCAATGATAAAAACCAATGCATAAATATAACTAAACATTCCTAAACTAGGCCCATTCCATGAAAATCACATCTAAAAAATATACAGTAGCCTAAAATGAATTTTTGGAGAAGGAAAAATCCCTACATGCAACTAGGGTTTTGCCTCAACAAAAAGAGAACGAGTTCACCAAAAAAATGGTTTTTGGATCCACAAGATGAACATTAAATAAATAAAAAATGTTTGAATACAATAGGGTAATATTTATAATTCATTGATATATAATATAATTAGGTCAATTTACCCATTCACACATGTATAATAAAATATAGTAAGTACAAAGTAGCTAATGTATAGAAGAAAGTATATATTTTTTAATATTCTATTTTAAGGTATGATAGTGATCATAATTCATCACATAATTACACTATAAGTTTAGTCCTTATCCATTTTAAATTCTGACCTTTTTTGTCTACCAGATGTTTCCATCGAATAGGGATAATTATGTCGATGTAGGTGTCTACCTCTAACACAGGTGTCAACCTTAAAATACATAGAGGGATGGATCCAAATTTATACTAGACCTGTACTATCACTTATATAAATGTCATGTACCTTAAATTATATCCACTTGTGTGAAATATCCATCCAATGAAAAAAACCCTATCTCCTTTAGCCTTTGACTTCTTATAACTTGGTAAAAAAATGTGTTATCATGTGAGTCAAGATAACCTTAGAAAATGTGATTGTGGCTAAGTGTTACCTACATAACCAATACTCTAAAGAGGGGTTCAAAATAAAATTTAGTTCTCCCTCCTAGGAACATGTGTTTAATTTCAATTATTCAACTATATGATCTTTCTCCTACAGTAACCCTTGTAATATACAATGTAAGAATATGGTGATCTTTTGAGTGCTTCAGATATTCAATTCAATTTTGTAGTTCAATTTGGTAACTGGTAATGTAAAATATTTTTTAATTAAAACATTATTTCTCAAATGTCTAGGTAGTG
>JARHVA010005650.1:0-147500 GCA_037957365.1 Torreya grandis
ATTCTTGAAACACTAAATTTAAATTCATCTCTCATTCCTCCTTGACAAAGAACTAACTAAGTCAAGACCAATTGGATCACCTCAAGAGGACCTTGTTGCTCAACCAACAAATGGTGACCTCTTATTCATCTCTCTATCCTATCTATCTAAAATCCACTTAGTATAATACATAAATAACATATATTTGATGCATCTCTTATAGTCTCTCAATATACAATCAACTCATTCAACTCTTCTCAACCTTCTATCCCTCTCAAAATAGCCTTTAGGCTTCTTCACTCGAAATGCCCTCTTCTTGACAAATTTAGGTCATATGACCTTGATCATCATACTCAAAACTTACATTGGATATTCATGAATAATCATATACTCAAATTTTATGTTTTACATGACCTCCTTATCCTTAAGGTTCTATTTTATTTTCTTTCACTCTCATTCCTTTCACTTACACAAATAGGCATGTTTGCCTTATACTTTTACCAATCACTAGATCACTCACACTCTTGGTTAGCCAAGACATTAATCCATTAGATTAGAATAAAAAAATATATTATGAAATTTTACACACAATAATAAATAAAAATAATATCACCATTAGGTCAGCCAAAATCACTTAGACATCTTTCTTCTTTTAGGCACACTTAGATACCTAATGCATTAGGTATATCCTCTTAATAAGAACAACTTAAACCACTATGGCCCAGATGGCCCTCACAAATTAATTCAAAAATTTTAAAAAATAAATTGGAAACCTAAAATAACCTCCTCTATATATCAATAATTCATAAATCCTTCACTCACCTAATGAAAGCTTCATTAGGCCTTAAAGACATATTAGGCCGAATTACCCCAAAATCAATATTCAAAGTCAAAGCTCAAAAAACATGTATAAAAAATTATAGGTACAATCAACATATTGATGTAAAATTTATTACATCAGGTTCATCATCAAACTCATTATAATTCATCACTCAAGCTTCAAATACTCAGGAATACCTCTATAAAAGGCTCACTTAGTTCTGCTAGAAGGTTCAAAAACACAGTTAAGAACCTTTGACCACCAACATCTATACAAGCACTTTCCAACACTAAAAAATAATGTAAAATACATAATTGAATATATATAACATCAAAACATGCTTGGTATACTTCAAAATTGGTCATAATGACACATGACCATCAATCTCACCAACACAAAAAATGCCAAAGACCTTGCAAACCACAATCCTGATAAAAGTTGTTTTCAAATCCTATAAGGACACTTAAAAGACTTATAATTAACATTAATAGTTCCTATGTGATTTATATAACATAATATAATATATATATATATATCACAAGATCTAGTGTCAACTATTGGTCTTACAGACCAATTTATTGATCTCTCTCTCTCATGGTCCTTAGACAGTCAGACAAGCCATTTTAGCTTCCATATTTAAAATTATTTATACTGAGTGTCAACATTTATATGAATAATTTATAGGTCATATAGGTCCTAAAAAAACATCATATTCATTTTAATCTTTTTTCAAAGTGTAGATAGCCTCTAAATTATCATTCTTACTTAGGACTGTCATTCTACTTTGTGTACCAGTCATGATGACTTTGCATTCTAACACACATGAATAAAATTATATGAAGTAATGATGAATTAATATTATCCTTATATATATTTATAACATTTATAAACACAAAGATACATAGGTCAAATGGTAAATATGGAATATATAGACTAATTTTTGAACCTTATACCTTCACTATCTCATCTTCACTAGACAGGTCATCTTATGAATAACATTTTAAATGACCTAAAAATATTCTAAAAAATGGAAAAGTGATATATATATATATATATATATATATATATATATATATATATATATATATATATATATATATATATATATATATATAAACCCATGTAATTGGATCCATTCATAATCCATGACAACTCATCCCTAATCTCTTTCTCACTTTTGCTTGGTTTTTCTCATTATTTTTCTCACTAGGCCTTTTTAGAAATAGGTCAACTTTCATGGCTAGTTTAGCATATTTAAGGTCTAAAAATTGATTAAAAACAACCATAAACATGGATTAAAATTCAAAATATTCAACCTCCATTTTACAACTTTGACTCAATCAACCCTACCTATTATACACATTTTTTGACAAATAAGGGGTTTATTTTAGCTCCCACTCACTTTTCTGATAGACCAATACCACATACAGGTACTTGGGAGAGTCTTGTACATGATCCAATCATCAAAATAGGTCATAAAATCCATTATAAGCTATTTACATCAATATATTCCATATCAGGTCATAATGAGGGTTTTAGAACAATTTCCATCCTTAACATTTGTCCATACATCTCTATCCCTGAAACCAAATCTTAATGCTTGGAAAACACTGATAGTAACCTTTACTATATATCCATAAGATCTTATATTCCCATGAAATATTCACATGTGCCAACAAGCATGTTAAAATCCTTCTTGGGTCTTCATCTTTTCATTTTGGTACACATAAGAGACCTTTAAAACTCATTTTCATGATTTTTCCTTCAACTAAGGATCTCAAATTGCACCAAAATACTTGAAACATCATGTAAAATCTCAATCCATGCTCACATGAGCTCAAAAGCCTCCAAACCTGATCATGTTACCTCATTATATCACTTAGGGTCTTAACACTAGGTCCATGAGAGGACCACTAAAGAGTAACTTACCCATTTTGCTCACTCTGAGAGTCATGTGATTGACTCAACACCTTTCTCACATACTCTATAACTGTATTCACAACTTCAATATCATATACATCCATATCATCATAGTTATGCCTTTACAATCCATATTCATGCTTAATAATAAGTCCATTCACATAGACCTAGTAGGTACCATACCACTTTTAAACCTTTCTACCACTATAGATGCACTATAAGACTCATTATAATGAAAAACCACTTTTATATACTCTCTCAACATGATCATGAGCTTGTTACACCACAACATTATTCCAGGACCTCATACAGAACTCAAAGACTATCAAACCATGCTCAATGTCATCATGAACACTCACCATCCAACATCATAAGAACATATTTAGGACATCAATGATAATCAAAAACCTTTGAAATCAATGAAAACAATAATGCCTCAATCAAAATAATAGGAACATACCTCAATAATCTCCCCCTTTTTCATTGATGGGAAACACTCTAAAAAAGTAAATCATTCTCATCTCTCTAAGCTAGATCTCCCCATGTTTTACATAAATTTTTCTTATTTCCTTTAGAAAGTTGTAAAACATAAAATAAGGGTGAGGTTAGTAGAACCTGATATGTTTTATGCACGTTGATTAGATGATTTTGGATAATCCTTTTTATCTGGGGAGGAATGACCTATAGATAAGAAAGAACTAAAGAAATGGTTGATTAGTCAGATAGTAGGGTGGATTGCCTAGCATGAGCTAGAAACAATAAGTAAAAACTTCCTTAGAGGCTATCAATCCACACTTTTAAACAATTGAGTTTGAAAAAAAATAAATTTCTTGCATAAATAATAGAAGATATTGAAATCAAATACAAGAAGTACTCAAGAAGAAATAAGTGCTTTTGACTAATTATAGAAATAAATGATTAAGTATCAATGATAAATGAATCAAACATGGTTCAAAATATTAAGTGATCCTCTATGATAAGATAGAAATAGAAAAAATAAGACTTGGTCAAGGTCTGATAGGTCAAATAATATTACTATTAAAAATGATAGACAAAGACTATCAGCGATTGGGGTCAAATTGTTGGTAGTTGGGGTTGAACTATCGATGATTAATGACCATTGGTGGTTACTATGGGATCTAGTTTTGGAAAGTAATTTTAGTTGGGAAGGTTTTAGGAGGACTATAGAAGGTGAGGTTGGGTTGGATACTAGTTTTGAGATAGAGGGTAGTGTTCAAAAGTGTCTGGTTTAGGTAGAGGTAAAGTGACACAATGAATGAAACAAAGAGCCTAATTGCTAAATCTTGATAAGAAATAGATACTTAACTTTATTTTTTTATAGTATAAGTAATGTTGAGGCTAGATAAAATCTTTATATAAATTTTAAAGTAAATTTGTTAGAGTGATAATACCTTAGATATTAACCAATGAGTTATAGCACTTTTTATCTTTATCCTAGTTACTAGAAGTAAGAAGGATACCTACACAATAAGTTCTGATCTCTTTCACAAGTTATTTGATAATCCTCAATTTCACCTCCTCTCCCTCTCTTAATATAAAGGGAAAGGAGTGGTGAAATAATAGGTTCAACAAGGTGTCTAACAAGCTATCTAAATTTAAGTTCAACATGCATTGATTATGCAAAATGATGGATCAAACATCTATTAATAGAAAAGAAATCTAGAGTTTTAATTTGTTACGGCCCTAACCTATCACATGTATGAGGATAGGAATAGCTAACTTGTGTCTTACTTATCCCTCTTTGATGCTAAATCACATTTCTCTATGCATTCATTTGGTTAGTAGGTCAGCCTATGGAGTAACCATGGCCTAGATAGACAATATATAGGAGGTAGAAGGTAATTGTTTATCATCATATTGTGAATTCTGCTCTTATTGAAGCTTTTGGAGGTTTCCCCCTTGAAGTGGCTTGTCTATTATCATATATTCTGATATATTTCAGTCATATTTGGATATATTTATGATATTATACTTTATTGTTGAAGTAATTTCATTACAAGTGGTATCAGAGCTATGATTTGGGCAATCTTGTGGGCGAAAATTTAATTTTTTAAATTTGGATATATGTAAAAAATTGTTGTGAAATTATTTGCATGTTTTTTACTAGAGGTGATAAATAATTAAAATAAGCTTTTATTAAAATTTTAGATTATTTGCATCTGTTTTACAAAAGTTATCTCTATTTTAGTGTTTTTCATAAAATTTCTCTATAGTGCACAATTCAAAGAATTTTTTAGAGTTATTTACATTTTTGGAAATTTTATAAAAATTTATATATGGTATGTTCTTTGCATATTTTTATTTGAGTCTAACATAATTCTAAAATTGCTTGGTCAAAGTTGGGTCAAAAAGTGTCAATCAGGGTTGACATCATAAAGCCCTTTTATCGCAGGTCCACAAACTTAGGGCCGAGGAAAGGGTGCTAAAACTCTAGGTAAGAATCCCAACAAGGAAGAGATGGAGTCAGAAGGGGAATGTACTAGACCCTTTTAACTAGGGTTCTCTGACATAGATAACAAAGTGAGCCAACTTGACTATAGTGTGCAAGGCATTCAGAGTGAGGTGAAAGGCATACAATCTAATATGAAATCCATACAAGATAGTTTGGTAGATATCATATTGACTTTGAAAAATAATTAGTCAAATCATCTAGCTAATACTATTATACAACCCCACCAAGGTGGTTCTCCCAACTAGTCTACTTTAAATCTAACTACAGTGCCATAGAGGAACTTGTTACCAAAGGTGGATATGCACAAATTTGATGGAAAAGATCCACTCAATTGGATCAACCAAATAGAGATTTTTTTTGATCTACATCAGATCCCAGGTATAAAAAATGTTACCATGGCATCCTTGTATCTTGAACATGATCAATTCATTTGGTATTGATGGTTGTGTGCTCAAAATAAAAAGATGACTCTCAATGTCACTTGGTCAGTTTCTACAGAGGAGTTGCAATTACACTATGGAAATAGTGTGATAGAGAATTACTTTAGCCAACTAGAAAAATTGTGACAAACTAGATCTGTCAAAGAGTATATTCATCATTCTCAAAACCTATCCTTATGGGTGGAGACAATTTTTGAAGAGAACTTGAATGACCTATTTTTGGGTGGACTCAAGGACCACATTCAACATGAGGTACGCATGTTTAATCCACTTAAGATTTATAATTCTATTATCATGGCATGCAAAGCTGAGGAAAAATGCATAGCCAATAAGAAGCAGCCATTCACTCACTTCAAATATCGTAGCATATCGATACCAACATTTCCTCCACCTCCCAGATTGACCCCACAATAAATTGAAGAGAAGCGTGTAAAAGGATTATGTTTCAATTGTGATAGAAAGTGGAGAAAAGGACATAGATGTGATGAGAAGAAGTTATTCTACATTGAGGGATCCAATGAAGATGAAGAAGCTGATGCCTCTAATGATGATGAGGACTAGATAGAGGAGGTACCTAAAAATTCCCAACCTACAATCTCTTGTCATGCACTTGCAATTATTAACACTCCAAAAACTCTTAAGGTGGTGGGTTTCCTCAAGAAACAGAAGGTGAAAGTGTTGATTGATTCAAGGAGCACACATATCTTCATCAACCATAAGTTAGCCACTTGATTGAATTGTTTCATCTACCCAACACCAGAATTTCAAGTCATGATTATAGATGTTGGCATAATTAATTATTCAGGAAAATGCCATAGTATTAAGCTTGCTATGGGTGAGTACAATCTTGATTCTCCTATGTTTGCTATTCCCATGGGTAACACAGACATTATTTTTGGAGTCTAATGGATCACAACCTTGGTTACCTTTGAGATGAACTTCCAAGAACTATTCATGCCCTTTCATTCTAAAGGTAGGAAAATTGAACTATGTGGATTACAAGAAAAATCTCCATAATTGGTTAGTTCACATCAGATGACCAACATACTAAAAAAGAGGGAAAAGAGAATTATTGCACAATTATGTTCCATATAAGTTCAACCCACACAAAAATATACACATCCTAATCTACAGATGATTCTTAATGACCACCCATCTATTTTTAGGGCCATCCCAAAAGGACTACCACCAATAAGAGAACATGATCATGCCATTCAACTGGTTCTAGGGAGTCAACCACCAAATATCAGACCATATAGATATCCATATCCAAAAAAGAGTGAAATAGAAAAAATGGTCCATGAGATGCTAGAGGTAGGGATCATTAGGCATAGCCAAAGTGCATATTCATCACCAGTGGTCATGGTGCAAAAGAAGGATGACACATGGAGGATGTGCCCAAATTATAGGGAACTCAACAAATACACCATCAAAGATAAGTTTCCTATTCCAGTAATTGATGACTTACTTGATGAGTTGCATGGTGCTAATTATTCCAAAAAATTAGACCTTCGCTCAAGGTACCATCAAATTAGAATCAAGGATGAAGATGTTCATAAAACTTCTTTTAGAACACATGAGGGCCATTATGAGTTTTTGGTAATGCCCTTTGGTCTTACAAATGCACCATCTACTTTTTAGAGCTTGATGAACACTATTTTTAGGCCTTTTTAAAGGAAGTTTGTGTTGGTTTTCTTTGATGGCATATTGATTTATAGTCAAACATGGGAAACACATCTGCAACATGTGAAATAGGTGTTGATAGTTTTGGAGAAGCATCAGCTTTATGCGAAGCCATCCAAATGTGCTTTTGGAGTACAAGAGGTAGAGTACCTAGGTCACATTGTTTCCCATGAAGGTGTCAAATTTGATCCCCTAAAGATCAAATCTATGATGGAATGGCCCATGCCAAAAACTCTCAAAAACCTCAGAGGGTTCCTATGACTAACAGGTTACTATCAAAGATTTGTGAAAGGTTATGGTAGCATAGCAGCTCCACTCACTGCATTGCTAAAGAAGGATGTCTTCCATTGGAATGATGCCACCACCAAAGCATTTGAGAAACTAAAAGTAACTATGTCCACCACTTCATTTTTGGCTACTCCAGACTTCTCAAAGACATTCACTATTGAATGTGATGCTTCTAGATCCGGGTTGGGAGCGGTACTAATGTAGGAAGGAAGACCCATTGCATTTGAGAGTCTTCAATTCAAAGGTAATAATCTACAAAAACCAATTTATGAGAAAGAAATGATGGCTATTCTTCATGAAATTAAACAATGGAGGCCCTATCTGATGGGTAGACACTTTAAGGTAAAAATTGATCATGATAGTCTCAAATACTTTTTGGAGCAAAGATTATCATCTGAGGAACAACAAAAGTGGGTAACCAAAATGTTGGGTTATGATTTTGAAATCATATATAATAAGGGTAAAGATAATGTAGTACCAAATGCACTATCCAAATGAGATACATCCATAGAAGAATTACTTTGTGCAATATCCATATTGCAAGCAAATTTGGTGGATGAAGCCAGATTAGAATGGGAGCAAGACAAGGATACACAGGTTTTGATTCAAAATCTCCAGAAAGGTAATTTAGCCTCTAAAAAATTTGAATGGAAATATAATGTCCTATGGTATAAGGGTAGGTTATACTTGTGCAAAATTTTTGAGCTTAAGCATAAGATTCTTGTGGAGTTGCATGCATCTCCAATTGGGGGACACTCAGGGTTCTTGAAAACATATCACAGAATTAAGAAAAAATTATTTTGGGAAGGACTCAAGGGAGATGTAATAAATTTTGTGGTAGAATTATTGATATGCCAATAGAATAAAGGTGGGATAATTAAGACCCCAGGTCTATTACAACCATTATCAATTCCTAGTCAAAGGTGGGAGGATGTTTCCATGGATTTCATCATAGGGTTACCTTGTTCTGAAGGTAAGAATGTTATCTTGGTCATTGTGGATAGGCTTACAAAATATGCCCATTTTTGTGCTCTCTCACACCCATTTTTAGTAAGTAAAGTAGCATCTATTTTTCTGAAAGCAATTCTCAAATCACATGGAACCCCCAAAATAATTGTAAGTGATCATGATCCTGTTTTCACTAGTAATTTTTGGACTAAACTATTTTCCTATTTGGGTACTCAACTAGCTCATAGCTCATCTTACCACCCCCAATCTGATGGACAAATAGAAGTTGTTAACAAATATTTAGAGGGGTATATCTATTGTTTTTGTATCAAATAAATAGGAACATTGGGTTAAATGGCTACCACTTGCAGAATGGTGGTATAATACATCTTTCCATACCTCTTCTAAAATGTCTCCATTTTTAGAACTATATGGTTACCATCCACCTTCAATCACTTCTTCGTTAAAGGTGCAAACCAAGGTTTGAAATGTGGATGAGTATATTCAGCATCAACAAGAGGTTTTGGCTAGTTTGAGAGAGAATTTGGCCTTGGCACAAAATAAGATGAAGCAACAAGTAGATCAACACCGTAGTGAGATAAATTTTGAGGTGGGTGACTGGGTATTTGTTCATTTGAAACTATATAAGTAGATGTCCTTGAACTAATAGAGAAAGGATAATAAACTTGCTCCTAAGTATTATGGCCCTTATCAGGTTCTATAGAAAATTAGAAGTGTGGCTTATAATCTTGAGTTACCTCATTCATCTCACATACACCCAGTATTTCATGTTTCATGTTTGAAAAAGGTCATTAGACAGATAGTTTCAGCCCAGACAGAACTCCCAGAACTAGATGAATAAGGACAAGTCATTTTGGAACCAAAGAAGATCCTCCAAACTCATACTAAGAGGTTGAGAACTAGAGAGATTAGGGAATATCTAATCAAGTGGAAGAACCTAAGTAGTGAAGATGCAACTTGGGAAGGTGAAGATTTTATGCAACAACATCTATAATTGTTCAACGTTAAGGATAACATTGGTTTGAAGGGGAAGGGCATGCTATGGCCCTAACCTATTGCATGTATGAGGACAAGAATAGCTGACTTATGGCTTACTTATCCCTCTTTGATGCTATAACACATTTCTCTATGCATTCATTTGGTTAGTAGGTTGGCCTAGATAGACTATATATAGGAGGTAGAGGGTAATTATTTATCATCATATTGTGAATTCTAATCTTATTGAAGCTTGTGGAGGTTGCCCCCTCAAAGTCGCTTGTCTATTATCATATATTTTGATATATTTTAGTCATATTTGGATATATTTATGATATTATACTTTATTGTTGAAGTAATTTCATTACACAATTGAAGTTAACCCTTGAGATAGTTAAGTGAAAACTATTGGTAGTCAAGGTTAACTGTAGATATTTGAGTTAATCATCAATTGTTAGGAAACCTCAATAGTTACTATCATAGCCACAAATGGCTAAAGATAGTCATTTACACTAATGATTAGCAAGGTAAAAGGTTAGGACATGGTCCCAAGGAGGTTCAAGTGTGGTCTAAGGGTTAGTATGACATATAAAACCATAATGTATGGTTTTCTACTATTTATATTTTACCCCATTTTATTATGAAATTTGTATCTTCAAGATGCAAAACAAAAAATGGAAGGGTAGTATAAGGTCAAATGCCTTGAGTATGGTAGGAGGTGTTCCACCTCAAACTAGGAATTAATGAGGTGAATCAAAGTTGATTGCATGTTTGATAAGTGGATATGTGGGTGATAAATATGGGAGAACTAGGTCAATTGATAGGTTGGGTATTGGAGTGTAGACATGCACACAAAATGCTACTAAGTGTGATATCATAGATCATGAAAAAAATAGGTTGCCACAGGTGAGGTAGTTTATAAAACATGGTTGGTACTAGAAGAAAAAGTGGATCAAGTAAACACATTTAGGCATGTCATTTATGATTACATTATTTAATTCAAGTCTCTGATTATTTCAAATAATTTCAGCTTATATTTCAAGAAAGGAAGAAGAATAAACTAAATATGGGTATGGTTGAAAAACCTATTTGATTATGCATGCATTAAATCAGATGATTTTGAAGAAATCCTCTTTAGCTTGGGAAGATGACCAAAAAATAATATAACACTAAAAAAAATGGTTGGTTAGATAAATAGTTGGGTAGATTGCCTATCACTAGCTAGATCTTGGAGGCAAGAGCTTCCTTGGGGGCCATTAATCCACACATTTTAAATAATTAAGTTTACAAAATAGAATATAAAGTGCTTGCACAAATAATCAAAAGCTACTAAAATTGAACACAAGAAATGCGTGATAAAAGAATAGATGAAAATAACTAATATAGTGATAAGCAAGTCAATAATAATGCTAAACATGTCAAGTTTGCTTCAAAAAATAGGTTAGGGGTTTGTGAACAGGTAGCATAAAATAAAATTGGATTTGGTTAAGGGTAAGTGGATGAAAATAGCTTGATATTATTTTTTTCATAGTACAAATCAATAGTTAGAGTGACCATCAATGGTTGAGGTGACCATCAATGGTAAAGGTAACCATCGACGATTAGATATACTGTCAATGATTAAGATGACTATTGGTAGTTACTATGTGTTAGGTTTGGGTTGATGAAAGTAAGATTGATGGGATCACATAAGGCAATTTTGAGAGATTAGTTTGTGTTGGACTGATTGTGAAATACAAATAAAGTAATTAAATAATGATAAATAAATACTTAGCTTGCATAAGGTTGGTCAGATGAGTGGTTGAGGTTGTTGGATCATTAGTGGATTTTGGCATGATTTTGGTAGAGGAACAATACTTGGTTGTTGACCAAGGGATGGTGGTACGTTGGCTCTCTATTATGATGGCTAGATCACTAGATTGTTGGATTTATGGATGAAGTGACCTACAAAGAAAATCTAGATGTAAAGGCTCTTGAAACTCATGGATGGATTTTTTCCACCTCATACTCCTCTCTTCTTATAGGCAAGGAAGAAGAGGTGTAACAAAATATTAACTGGGCTTTCTAATTATAACTCACGCATGCAATGGATCACACATGGATTTAGAAGAGATAATTATAAAAAAGTAAGGCAGAGTTAAGGGTGAGTTAAGTTGGTTTAGATAGTGGAACCTAACTGTCAGAAGTCAAGGTGACCATCAATGATCACCCTAACCATCAACGGTCAGGGGTCAAAGGTAGGGTTAGTTAAAAGGTGAGTTTTAGTTAGTAGGTTAACTGATTTAGGTTAGGTGGGTTAGGTTCAATTATGGGTTAAAAACATCAAGGTTGGTCCCAAGAAGGTCTTAAGGTGACATTTAGAACCATCATGTGCAGATTTATGATGTCTATATTTTTCCACTATTCATTATGTGACTTTGAATCAACAAGATGCAAAACAAAAATGGATTGTGGGTTGAAGATGAGGCTACCCCAAGTATGGGAGGAGGTGTTCCCTCTCAAACTAGGAGTCTATAAGGTAAAATAGAATCAGGTGTGGGTTTGATAAGTTGGTAAGGTGATGCTTAAAAGAGTGATTGATAGGTTGGGAACTGAAGCAAAAAAATTAGACAAATTATGATAACAAGTGTGATAGCCAAGATCGTGCATAGACTAGGTTACCATAGTTGGTAAAAATAAAGGTCAGTGTAGACACTAGAAATCTACACACTATGATTCCAAATGTTAAAATTCCCCTGGTCTACCTTAAGACCCCCTTGAGACCAATCCAACCCTTTGAATCCTAACTGAGCCTAACCCATGGTTAGTTTAACCAAAATAGCTTAACCAACCTTTTATCCACTTTGAATCTTCACCCTTGACCATCAATAGTTAGGGTGTACCTCCTTAACCACCAATATGCAAGTCACCCCACCTTGATTTTCTAAAAATAACTTTTCTAAATCTTCATGTGAATATGTGCATGAGTGAGTTATAATTATAATGAATAGTTAATTCCTTATTGTAACTCTCTTGCCTTGCCTATAAGAAGAGAGGAGTAGGGAAGTCAAATACATCTACAATTATTGTCAAGAGCTTGTGCATCTAGAGTTCCTTTATTTTCAAGTCAATCATCATCAATAATCTAGTGATCTAACCATCACATCAGAGAGCCAACTTTACATGATATCATCACCAAAGCACTAAGTACCATTACTCTACCTAAATCATGTTAGATTCCACTAACAATTTAACCACCTCAAGCATCCACCTGATTAGCCTTATATAAGATAAGTATTTATTTTTTATATTCAATTACTTTATTTATTTTTTTCACTTAGTCTAGTACCAATCCATCTCCTAGAACCAACCTTATGATCCTATCAATCAGCTATTTTCCAACCTAGACCTACATATAGTAACCATCAGTAGTTATATCAGTCACTGATGTTTTGCCCAACTACCAATGGTTAGCTTAACCATCGATGACCACCTTAACCACTGACAGTCACATCAATCATCAATGCTCACTATGAAAATAAATAATATTAAGTTATTTCCATCTACCTACCCTCATCCAAATCTAGTTTTCTATGTCCCTACCTGTTCACAGACCCTAGCCAATTTTTTTTAAATAGACCCAATCCATCTAGCACTAGTATTGACTTTTTTATCCTTATATTAGTCATTTTTATTCTACTTCTTTAGCAAGCTTTTCTTATGTTTAATTTTAGTATCTTTGATTATTAATGCAACTACTTTCTATTCTATTTATAAACTTAATTATTTAAAATGTGTGGATTGACAGCCCCTGAGGAAGCTCTTAATTCTAGGATCTAGCTAATGCTAGGTAGTCCACTCAAGTATCTATCTAACCAACTACTTGCTTTAGTACTATCTTATTTTCAAGTTATCTTCCCAAGCAAAAAAAGAGTTCTTCATAATCTTCTAATTCAATGCATGCACAATTAAATATTTTTTTCAACCATACCTATATTTAGTTTCTTCTTTTCCCTTTCTAAAATATTAGTTAAAGTTCATTGAAACATTCTAGCACACTCAGTGGGACCTTGAGTGTTTACTTTGGGTTTCTTTCCTTTGCATCTATATATTCTTCTCTCTATTTGTGTTCATTAATGAAACTAAAGTATCTTTTGGGTTTAAAATTAAGTGCATCCATTGCTTTCTTCTACTTTCAGCTCACTTTGATATAAGGTATAATAATTTTATCGTATCATCACTTTTGTTGCACACATTAAACTGAACCACTTTCATTATTTAAACATCAAACAAACTTGAGACAAGGACTAACTAGGATTTCATCACCTAATTCTAACCTTACCATTTCTAAGTGATCCTATTTGGATGCCATTACCAAGCAGAGAATCAAATCAACTCTATGGTTGAGTATAAACTCTAAAAATTAGTATATATTGGCTAAACATCTGACACCCTTATTGTTGCAGTGTGTGAAGTGAGGGGGTAGGCCCCAATACCAAGCTACGTATTGATTCCCAATAAAAATATTTTTGATCACCTAAAAAAATCAAAACTAACCATAGATTGCTTTTATAGTACCTGATCTACAAGCTAAATTCTATCACACATTCTCATAACTTAAGGCATAAGCCAAAAGTAAGATTAAAATTAACCATAAGATTTTAAATGTACTCTAGTGTGTGTTGGATTTCCTTGATCATTTTCTACTTTCTCTTTTTTTGAGTTGTAAGATTCTTTGTGTTTTCTTCTCATCCTACTTTCATGGTTATGTAATCATCAACAATGAAGAGACTTAGTAAGTTAGGACCCATTTATAGATTATGTAGTCTCCTATACCTCTTCATCCATGGAGTACATCTCATATGCTAAAATTTTTCATCATCATTCTGATGCTTCTAATGTGCCTCAGATAGTTTCCCAAGTTGACCTAGACTTTTTACACCCATTAGCCTTGAAATATTATCTTAACATAGTGGCTCATTGTACACCCATTTTTGCACCACCTATCGATCCACCCTATGTCATTCCATTAGGATTTTAGGCAAATCTTATATTACCATTGCCACCACCCAACCATTAGATACTTAGGCATTTTCCTCAACTACCAACCCATCTAACACAACTATGATGAACCAAATAGCTCAACCTTCTAACACCCAAACACGTCTTAGTCTGACTAAAAATTATTCCAACACAATTAACACCTAAACTTTACCTACGCATACCCCATTTACTATTGGAATACCCACTACCACCATCACTACCATTATTTTTCCCACCCCCACTCAACTTTAAAGCATAGTAACACTAATACCTTCTACCTTACTACTTATCACTACTAGGGTTACCACTCATCCCTTATTTTTGACTCAACCATCCATAGATACCCTCTACCCGACCACTAGTGATGACATATTCATATGTGGCTTTGATCCAACCACCTATAACCACTTAAACATATGTGGTAACTTCTCAACCTATGGTAAATTTTCAATATGTCACTCAACCCCAACCACAGTATGCACCTTACAACCCTTTAGGTGCACTAGCCTAAACAAACCTAATGAAGATGTTCTTGAACAAGATGACAACTATGGAGTCATCCATCTCTGAGGCTCACAATATCCTATCCTGTGACCAAATCTATAATGAACCCATCCACCCATTTATGCCTATCAGGTCGTATCCTCCTCAATGGGAACTTCTTAAGTTCTCCAAGTTTTAGAGTAAGGAGGGTCCCTTATAACACCTTATGGCATTTAGGAATTCATGTTATTTGATTAGATATGATGATTCCCTCTTTCTCTACACTTTTCTTATGTCTTTGTCAGGACTGGCATTAGATTGGTATAGTGACTTAACCAAGAATTCCATCTTCTCCTTCACCCAACTGGATCAAACTTTCTTGGATCACTTTTTGATAAATATTGCCAAGAAGGTTCCCATCACTGAACTTTACTCTATCTAGAAATTTTATGAAGAGTCTATTTTTGAATTTGTAGCTCATTGGAGGAGCATAATCAATTAGCTTTCCTTTTCCCTACCTCAACCCAAACTCATAGAGCTCTTTTCTTGGGCATGTTCCAAGCATATCTCATCTACACTACATATCTAGAGATTTTGAAACTTTGATGAAGCTTTCACCATGGCACACAAATTAAATAATAGAGCCATTGAAAAAGGAACATGAAAACTAAAAAATAAGAACTCTACCTAGAAAACCAACGAGGCTTCCTCCTCTAAACCAATTCACCAAACTAATACCAAGACCAAAAGAAAGGGCAATGTGAATACATTTATCCTTAAATCTATTTCCCCATCATATACCAACTAGTCAAATTCCTTTGGTTCCTTAAAGCAAAACTCAAGAAACTAGAACTAGAGCACCTAGAATCAATTTACTCCACTTGGAGAATCCTACGCTTCAATCTTGGAGAAACTATTGAAAGCTAATATCATACAGCTTCTTCCTATCAAACCACCTCAAAAATTTTATTTGTTTCATCTTTCACCTATTTGGTACAATAAAATGGACCTATTCACCTTCCACTGAGTAATAGGGCATGACATTAGTAGGTGAAACACCTTTAAGAGCATTATCCAAAATCTTATTGACAAAGGTGACCTTGTGTTGGATAACCCTAACACACCTCAAAACCAAGACCTTGACATCTTTAGGTAGCCTTTTCTTAATCATGCACCTACCAAGAATAAGAGAAACATGGTTGAATGCTCTCATGATACCCAGACTGTTAACATGGTTCTTGGCATGCTCACTACTGATGAACCTACTAACCAAGCTACCTATTCCTCCCCCTCTCCACTTATTAAGGTAATGGAGTTACCTTATCCTCTTTTGGAATCCCAAACTAAGGAATCACTCCTTTTTCCTACACTTATTGAGGTATTAGAACCATCAACCCATCCCTTGATTGACATTCCAAAACAAGCACCCATTTTACCTTCTCCCTTAACCACTGAGTAACTTACTACCCCTTCAGAGATCATCCCTAGAGGAGAAGCCCCCATGTCTACACCTCCCATAAAGTATTCACCCAATCAAACCTTACATCTTTTGATTGAGGATAAATATGAGGTTACCACCCCTCTATCTCAACCTATGGGCTTATCTTTTAGGTCCACTATTTAGGGAATAAAACCAACCTATAAACAATTCTCTAGGTTAGTACAGAAACTAGAATTTATCTCCAACCCTAACATAGATCGAGATAACTTTTGGGAACAATTAGGGATACCTTATATCACCAAGAAATAACCTACAACCATGCCTTTAACAAACCAACCCACCACTTCCACTATCTGAACTCCTACCCTACCGACCAAACCAATATCAACTTACCAACCCAATAATTCCTAAGCCATCCTAAGAACCTAAACACCACGCAACCCCATCACCTTCTCCAACCAAACTATCCAATCCAACCATGAACCTTGATACCCTCTCTAAATATATTCTTAATCACCCATCTGTGAAAGTGGATCTTACCTCATTGAACCCAACAACCAAGTGCCAACCCAAATCAACAAAGGGAGTAGAGATACCAAAAGGATAGATAACCAAATGCCCATAGGAGGTATCTATCCTAGGTGCCTAACCCAAGGTATCTATCTTAGGTGCCTCCCAATCCAACCCCTCTGAGTCTATCAGGAGAGTGATGCTCAAACACATTCACCAAACCTTGGAAAAAATTAGCTTATATGAGTGGATTACCACTTCACTTCATCATCACCAAGTAATGAAAGAGGCATTGCAATTAGTAGAGGTCCAACCTAAAGACCATCAACCCTTGGCAACATTTATCATCAATCTCCAAATCTCCAACCTTATTACCTTTAAGAATTCAAAAATACCTTCAATCCATCTAGATGACCCATATCCCCCTCTCTTTATTACTTCTTACATCAACTAAGCATGCATTAAATGGGTCATGATTAATGGGAGAGCTAGCATTAACATTATCTCCTCCCATGCCTATAACCAACTCAACCTTCTAGAAAAGGTTGTGTCTAAAACCTCATCCATCCATTGATCCTTTAATGACACCATGACCACTACCTTGGGAATGGTTATCCTTGATATATGTGTAGGGCCTCACATTCTCTTTGAACTCTTATATGTAGTGGAAGGTGAATTCCAGTAAAATGTTTTGCTAGGATGACCTTAGATCCACTCCATGGGTTGCATCCCCTCTACCTGTATCATTGCATTAAGTTTGAGTATGAGGGCTAGGTCATCACCATCTAATCTAACCCAAGTCCCTTTTCAACATGCAATATGGCCTCCTGACCCAATGATGTCCTCTTCCATCCATCTAACACACCCTCATTAACCAAAGATAAGACTTACACCATGAAATAAGTCACTCCTCCTTATAGAAATGAGGAATTGACTAGTTTGTCCATCCCCTCTAACTAGATCCCCACCTCAAACCCTTTGGAATCAACATTCTATTGAATTTTTCTTAGGGAATATCACCTTTTATCTGTTAACTCCTTCCCTACTTATCATGAGTATGGGAAACTTACTAACCAACTAGGATATGAACCTAATGTAATAATCATTGTTCCTTTTGGACCTCCCCATTATCAAACCCATTTCATTTATGGCAATATAGACAAACCCATTGAAACTTTAACCACCTCTCTTTCACCTCATCCATTTACCACTAGTTTCTTCTACCTAGATAAACTGAGCTTTGCCAAGATATACCTCTATTGGTGTGCTTGGAAATGATTTGGCCTTGGATGATATAAGCATTGACCATATGATTTTGTCTTCATTAAGACTTGAAATACTCATGAGAAATATGGCCTTAGTTTTATCCTACCTAACAAGAAGCAAAACAAGCCACATATTACCACCCTTATTAAGGAAGACACCCCTTCCTCCCCAACCTCTCCTTCGCTTACATATGAGGATGATGACATCATTCCACATAATTTTTTTTTGTCAAGATGATCAACCTTAGACCCCTAGCTTATCAAAAGAAGGGGGCAATCATAACCATGCCTTTGACTCATCTTGAGATGATAGGAGATGACTCCCCTAGCATTAACATTGTTCAATGTTAGGATGACGATTCCATTCTCACCTAGCTTGGTGCCCTAGAGTCTTCCATCCATAAATCCCTTCCTCCTAAGAATTTGAACATGTTAAATGAATCCACCATGGATATCAACTTTGTCACTCAAACAAATTCCCTTATTATCAAAATTAGCCAATTGATGAATATTGAAGAACTTCAAATTTTCTCCTCCTTCCTCAAAGATCGTATCATAACATTCACTTGGTCTTATAGTGACATGCCTAGAATTGACCCTACCATTACCACCCATAACATAGTAACCCACTATGATGTCAACCCCATCAAGCAAAAAAATTGATGCATACACCCTCACATAGCCCTTCTCATCAAAAAAGAGCTTCAACATCTTCTATTTATCAATTTAATTAAAACCATTAACTATCCCAAATGGGTCTTGAATGTTTTACTTATCAATAAAGACATTGGGGGATTTCATATTTGTGTGTAATTTCATGACCTCAACCTCACTTGCCTAAAAGATGATTTTCCTCTACCAAGCATCAACTAGCTAGTTTATCTTACAAATATCTAGGAGATGTTATCTCTTATGGATGGATTATTAGGTTATAATCAAATACCAATTACCCCCAAAGATTAGGACAAGACTAAATTTACCACCCCATGGAGGATCTTCTATTATAGAGTCATGCCTTTCAACTTAAGGAATTCTAGTGCAAGTTACCAATGTGCCATGACTTATATCTTCCATTACCATATCCAAAATATTGTAGAGGACTATGTGGATGACCTTCTTGGTAAATCCAAAATTTTAAAATATCATTTGTCTATTCTAAATATCATATTTAATTAGCTTATCCATTACCATGTCTACCTAAACCCCAAGAAGAGCATTTTTGGGGTCTTTTTAGGAAAACTTCTTGGTTTTATCATTTCCCTTCAAGGAAGTAAATTTGATCCTGCTAAGATTAAAACAATCCTCGACATGCTTTCTCTCATCAACCTTAAGAAAATATGTATTTTGCAGGGAAAGCTTTAATCTATTCATTGCTTTATCTCCCAGCTTTCAGACCGATGTCAACCCTTCCATTACCTTTTGAAGAAGGATGTGTCTTTCAAGTGTAATATCAACTATCAAAATGCCTTTGATTCACTCAAAAAGTACCTTTTATACCCACCTATCCTTACCCATCCCAAGGATGACCAAAATCTCTACCTTTACATCTCTACCACTAACCACTCCCTATAGATAATGCTTGCTCATTTGGAATATCAACATAAAGAGAAAACCATCTACTACATTAGCCACATGTTTTTAGAGTACAAGAATCAGTACACCCATACTAAGAATCTTTACTTAGCTTTAATATTCAAGGCCATAAAAATTTTCCATTACCTTCTTAACCATGAAACCTATGTCATAACCAACATCGAACCACTCAAGTACATGCACTCTAAGCCATACCAAAACTAGAGTATGGCCAAGTGGATCATACTCCTAGTAGAGTTTGACCTTGAGTTCCTTTAACAAAATTCAATTCAATGGAAAGTCATTACCAACCAATTGACCAAGGAACCATTAACAAACAACCAACCTCCTCCTCTTGAGTTCCCTAATGATTCCATCATGACCCTCTCTTAGGTGGACTTCACCTATCAAGTCTCCATGTTCATTGACAGATCAAAATGTCAACATGGTGGGGAAGTAGGTATCATCTTTATTCCCTTTGACAATGATCCTCTTCCTTTGTCCTTCAAGATTAATTTTGAATGCATCAATAATATGGCTAAGTATGAAGCCCTAGTGATAGGCCTTTAAACCACCTTAGCCTTAGGAGTCAAAAAAATCAACATCTTTGCCATGTCCCCTTTTTCGTGGACATTGACAGACTTGATGATTAGACTATTATGTGACCTTCGTAGGCTGATAGGTTGGATAGAGGGTCATGATGGAGATTGGCTTGGCTTCAATTTGTAGAATTCCTACAGTTGGCTTTCATTCAGGCTATTTTAGACACATTTGGCCTGCGCTCCTATTATTTAGGGATATTTGACATGCAGCGGAGCGCCTTTATTTTGGTATGGTCATGTGTGGAATCACTCACTGGTTCACCAGCTTTTAATAGTTTGAGGATCTGACATGTATTGAGGGAGATATTAATATTTGATTGATTTAATCAAATATTAATTATTTAGCCTATTTTTAATTAGAAACCCTAATTCTAATTTAAGAAACCCTAATTAGGGAAAGCATATATTTTTGAGGGTATAAGGGTTTTTCATGGAGGCCATTAGAGATTATGATTGATTATTGATTTTGATATTGGAGAATTCTTCTGTGAAGACTCAGCCAAGGGTTCCAAGATTCCATTACAGTGGAGAACGTCAACTCTTCATTGTGTGTGATTCAGAGGCTATGAGATATCAGCTGATTTATTGCCAAATTGAGAGATAACTTCATACAGAAGTTATCATAGAGGTTTAAAAATTTGAGAGGTAACTTCATACAAAATTTGTCACAGAGCTTTCCAGGTAATTATTTATTTATTTTTTATTCAATAAATTATATAGATAGAGATATTCTATATTAGAGCCATATATTTTCAGATTAGGGGTTGAAAATAGATAGGTTGTGCTTAATTGGCAGCCGTATGAAGTCCGTACAGGTCTGTACAGATCCACATAGATACTGACCTTGATAGATCAGAAATCCCCAGTGACCGACATCATCCGACTGAAGATTGACATCGGCAGAGAAGGACCGATAGTGACCGATGTCGGTAGTATATCGATCGACACCGGTGACTGTGTGTTCGACACAACAGGCTGAGACGTCCAGATTCAAGTTTTCATTTCTAGATTTATAGAAGATCAGGGTTTTAAGACCATATTTTAATATTCTTTATATGTATGAGAAAGGACTACAATTATAATTATTTGAACAAGTGATAAGATATTTGATTGGTAGATAAGAGATTTACTGTGGTTTATTGTTTATCTGAATTTATTCTACAAGATTGTATCTTTGTTCAGAGTTGTTTGTGTTTCTATATTCCCTGTTTGAAGGGGATATTACAGTGGTATCAAAGCTTTTAACGGAAAAAAAGAGCCCCTATGTAAGGGACATTACATTGGTATTAGAGCTTTTGATGGAAAAAAAGATCCCCTAAGTAAGGGACATTACAGTGGTATCAGAGCCAAATTCCTGCCATCCTGTTGGATAGTTTGGGCAAATCAGATCTGATGTCCTACAACCTTGCTGGGTAGTTTGGTTATCAGTATGGCTTTAATAGGTGTCAAATATTTGGAAGAAATAATGCACAATGCAAAGAAGAAGTTAGATAATCTATTTTAGCAAGCATATGACATTCTAAAAACTTTGGAGGAGTTAGAAACTTATTTATTCAAGGTTGATCAGTCAAATTCTTATGATATGCAAACAACGTTATCTCCAGCATTTGGTTTGTTGGTGAATCCCCAATTATTGAGACATCATGATGAGGTGGTAAGACTTGCAACTCTCTCTTGCATTAGTGAAATCATGAGGATAATAGCTGGCTTTAATTTTTATGATGATCGGATTATGAGAGAGGTACTTCATGCCATGGTAAAAAGCTTCAAAAAGTTGGATGACATTAGAGACCCTCGTTTCTCAAAGAGGGCAAGATTACTTGAAATATTTGCAAGGTATGGATTTGAAAACATTATGATTTTAGTAGGTTGTATTGGTGGCATTCACAAGATGTTTAACATATTTTGGAATATTTTAGATGAGTTTCATTCCAGTGATGTATTAGCATCAATGCACTCTATCATGTTCACAATCTTGTTTGAGGAGGAGGATAAAATTTCTAAAATTTTGGCAGAAGATTTATGGTATGTCTAGACAAAAGAGAAAAATGTCTCACCTAGAGCTGGTATGTGGTTAAAGAGTTTAATTGATAGTCCTAAGGATCGTAGTACTTTCCCTATGACATGCAGAAGTTTGAATGATGAGTTTGATAGACATGATGATCCAGTATAGGGAGACATTAACACATCTTTAGGTAATGATTTATCTAAATTATCTTCATAGGTAGGATCAGTTGAGGATGTTGTGGATGAGCTTTGTCTTAAGGTGAGTTTAGCTCAGGTGTTAGATAGTGAGGATGAGTCTGATGCTTACATTCAGAGTGTGGAGGTATACTCAGAGGTTAATACATTGAGTATTGGTGATGAGTATGTTTTTGTAGCTGCTGATGAGGAGCATGTTGTTGAGGCTGACACACATATTCAAGATTTGGGAGTACCTAGTCTTGATGAGTTTGGGATACTAGTGGAGTCAAGTCTCCAGATTGATTTTTCTCATGCCAATGACAGTGTGGTATAATTGGTCATGCTACCTTTACAGAGGGATCAGTTATGGGATGGATTGGCACCATCTTTTGCAGATGGAATGGGTAGTTTGAGTTGTCCATTTTACTTGGGTTATGATGCTTCGAGAGTTTTTTTCTCATGTGTTCTTGATCATGGTAGTTGTGCTTTTAGATTTTGGTTGAGTTGCGTTCTCCAGTTTGATTATGGGTTCCTCCTTGATCTACTTTTGATGATATTACAGGGACTTGCATTGATTTACAGTAGTGTAGAGCATAACTACATTTGGGATCCAGGTGGATTGAGTGGTTCATTGTTTTGAGATTGCTTGGGGATAAGCAATTTTTTGAGGGGCGGATTGTCATGTCCCCTTTTTCATGGACATTTATAGACTTGATGATTAGCCTATTATGCGACCTTCATAGGCTGATAGGTTGGATAGAGGGTCATGATGGAGATTGGCTTGGCTTTGATTTGCAGAACTCCTATAGTTGGCTTTCATTCAGGCTATTTCAGACACATTTGGCCTAAGCTCCTATTATTTAGGGATATTTGACATGCAGCAAAGCACCTTTATTTTGGTATGGTCATGTGTAGAATCACTCCCTAGTTTACCAGCTTCAAATGGTTTGAGGATCCGACATGTATTGAGGGAGATATTAATATTTGATTGATTTAATCAAATATTAATTATTTAGCCTATTTTTAATTAAAAACCCTAATTCTAATTTAAGAAACCCTAATTAGGAAAAGCATATCTTTTTGAGGGTATAAGGGTTTCTCATGGAGGCCATTAGAGATTATGATTGATTATTGATTTTGATATTGGAGAATTCTTCTGTGAAGACTGAGCCAAGGGTTCCAGGATTCCATTGTAGTGGAGAACGTCAACTCTTCATTATGTGCGATTCAGAGGCTGTGAGATATCAGCTGATTTATTGCCAAATTGAGAGATAGCTTCATACAGAAGTTATCATAGAGGTTTACAGATTTGAGAGGTAACTTCATACAGAAGTTATCACAGAGCTTTCTAGGTATTTATTTATTTAGTTTTGATTCAATAAATTATATAGATAGAGATATTCTATATTAGATCCATATATTTTTATATCAGGGGTTGAAAATAGACAGGTTGTGCTTAATTGGCAGCCATACGAAGTCCGTACAGGTCCGTACATATCCACGCAGATACTGACCTCAGTAGATCAGAGATCCCCAATGACCGACATCAGCCGATTGAAGACCGACGTCGGTAGAAAAGGACTGACAGTGACTGACATCGATAGTATATCGACCGACGCCGGTGACTGTGTGTTTGACACAATAGGCTGAGACGTCCAGATTCAAGTTTTCATTCCAAATTTGCAAAAGATTAGGGTTTTAAGACCATATTTTAATATTCTTTATATGTATGAGAAAGGACTGTAATTGTAATTATCTGAACAAGTGATAAGATATTTGATTGGTAGATAAGAGATTTATTGTGGTTTATTATTTATCTAAATTTATTCTGCAAGATTGTATCTTTGTTCAGAGCTATTTGTGTTTCTATATTCCCTGTTTGAAGGGGATATTACAGTGGTATCAGAGCTTTTAACAGAAAAAAAGAGCCCCTAAGTAAGGGACATTACAGTGGTATCAGAGCTTTTGATAGAAAAAAGAGCCCCTAAGTAAGGGACATTACAATCTTTGGTGACTCTAAACTTGTGGTCAAGAAAATAAATGTCTCTTACTAATGTAATAATGATGTTTTTCAATAATATAAATAACTAGTTGATGAAATCTTAGCATCATTTAAACACTAATGCATCTAATCAACCTCATGATCTAGAAATAAGTTCAATGATACCATGTCTTCCCTTGCCTCTTAGATCCCATATGTTATTTTTGACTCCAATCTATCTATCATTATCCTTAGACTTACCCAACCTTCCTATGTTAAACTAGATTCTCACACCATTTTCCATGTTGAAGATACCCAACCTAACCTTTGGTATCAACAAAACTTCAACTACCTTAACCTTACCATCACTCCTAGAATTTCTAGGAATGCTCAAAGAGAATATATCTAGAGTACCTCACACTACACCATTATGGGAGGAATCCTTTAAAAGCATGGATTTGATGGCTTCCTTTTCCATTGCCTACGTAGTTATGAAGCCTCTCATGCTATCAGAGAAATGCATGATGGTATTTGTAGGGGAAACTTTAGTGGCCTCATTATAGGCAAGTGTATCCTTTTCCTAGGTTATTATTGGCCTACCCTTTACCAAGGTTGTTGTTATTATGTGAAAAAGTCTGTTAAGTGTCAATAACACACCAATTTATGCCATGAACCTAGTCATAGTCTTTGTGTTCTCACTATTTTTTGGCCCTTCAGACAATAGGGTCTAGACCTTATTGGTGAAATTAACCACTATTCCTCATAGCAACACCATTCTATCATCACTATGATCAAATATTTTACCAAATGGGTAGAGGTTATTCCTCTAGTCTCAACCAAAGTAGAGAAGATTATTGATTTATGAACCATCACACCATCTGCCACTTCAGTGTTCCTCACAAGATTATCATTGATAATGGTAAATATTTTAAAAATAAGAAAGTATAGGGTCTATGTGATGAATTTTTCATTAAGTTAATCTTATCCTCACCCTATCTCCCTCAAGTGAATGGACAGGTCGAGTCCTCCAAAAAAACTCTTAACAACATGATAACTAAAATGGTCAATGAATCTGGTCAAGATTGGAATTTACACATCCCGTTTGACTTATGGGCATATCATACTAACATTAAAACCCCTATGGGAATTAGAACCTTTTCTCTTATATTTGGAGCAAAGGCAATCTTGCCTCTTGAGGCACAAATCCCATCTCTTTAAATATCTTTGTAGGATCTTATGTCTGAGGATGATTATCATCAACACCACTTAGCCCAACTTGAGCTATTTGATGAGCATTGATTATCATCCTTTACCCATATTCATGTTTATCAAGAGTGTGTCAAGTGTGCCCATAAAAAACACCTTATAATGTGAGAATTCAACATTGGAGACCTAGTCCTAAAGGAAAATCAACATGTCACCAATATGGATAAAAACAAGCATGGCAAGTTTACTTTCAATTAGCTAGGACCCTATGTCATAACCCACAAGTATGGATCAGGACATTACTAGTTGTCTTCTCTCAAAGGCAACCTAGAACTTGAGCCCCTCAATGCTTTACATCTACATCCATTCTTTTACTAAGAAGGATCAAGTTCACCTTTTATTTTACCTTAAGCTCATCCATTGCTTTCAACCACATCCAACACACTATTTTAAGGGGAAACTAATTAAAAATGAATCATGTGATTATCCATCATAGTCATGGCCTAATATTGCACAATGGGTACCATGGATCTACCCATGGCATGATTCTCAAGGTACCTTCCACCCCTCTCTTAGGATGTATTCCCATGATAATTATCACATAAAAATCTTTACACCTAATCAACCTCTCATTTTTGTAGTTTTTCCTTCTTAAAGGTGGACCCTTAAACCTATATAAGCAATTCTATGTCAAGAAAAAATAAAACAATAAAACAACATAATCCAAACAAATAAAAATCATGAGTTATTCCTAGCATTCAGAGACTACTCCCTTGAAGGATATTTGCATAAGGATCATAATATTACAAAAATATAAGGTAGAATGCTCTCTTGAAGGACAAATATCATAAAGCCTTGAACAAATAAAATAAGCTTAGACCACTCCCTTGAAATATGTCTAAGTAAAGTATTTTTAAAAATCACAACAATTGATTGGAAGCTTCCCACATCAATCATATTCCCATATATACCAACAAAGTAAGAGACACATTTTCAAAATCAAAACACAAGAAAAATAGTTTTGAAATCCATAATTGGCTCTCACACAACATGAGAAGGTGGAAACCAAAATTAGTCTTCATAAGTAGACTTCCCACATCCATCAGTCTACACTTTATATGACATAGACTTGTTTATACTGACTCTTCAAACACCTAAAAAAGAGGCATGCTAGTCTCAAAAGAAAGTTTCATTTTCATCCATCTCTGTTTTGTGCACTATAAGTAAGGGATTTTGAGCTTACTTATCAATATGTGGTCAAGATAGATTTTTACCTAGCTAATGAACTCTCACACAAATCATTTAAAGGGATTATGTTCATTAAGCTAATCCAACTTTGGTTTTGTTCTAGTCCTTGTTAAAGAAGTAGCATCATTCCCTCTTCTTATCATGTAGTGACTAGTTGATATTTTCATTATAACATTCTCCTCTTCATTATATTATCTGTTATCCCATCTAGTGTTGTTAGTTATCTTACCTCATGTGCTTTACTCTAAGAAAGATAAAAATAACCATAATCATAACAAACATATCCATGTGTGTCATAACCAACATAATAATCATAATCACAACTATAACAAGCATAATAAAACCATAACATCCATGAGAAATAAAACAATCAACCATTTTCTACCACATGTCTAAATCTAAATCATGAAATCCAAATACTCACTAAAACTCAACATGTAATAAGCATACCCATTAATCAAATTCATCTCATGCCTAGCTAGCTAAGTCTACATCAATATCTAGCATCCATAGCATAAGTATAATCCGTAATAAATATAGCATCATATCATAAGCATTAAACATCAATGCAAATCATACACCATGAACATAAGCAATGAACAAAGATCAAATATATATGTATCTCACGAGTCAAATAACATAATAATGTATACAAATGGATAAAAATGTCTCTCTGAAAATGTACATCCCACTGCATCAACTTGTAGGATGGAATTAAAATGATATACAACAATATATAGTATGTCATATCTATGCCCCTAGGGCACCACTATCTCTTGGAGCACTGCTAGGTCCTGATACCTATCCACATATAACACCTGTTTTCCCACCTATAGATGCTACCCACTACCCTAGTGTTGTCACACTAGCACCACCTAATAATCTCACTCTATACTCACCCCAACAAGGCTCCTTATGACACTAACTTAAAACTATAACCTCATAATACCATAGATCATACATTGTATCTAGGTATCATGCCATGGGGATGATGCCCAGTGGTCTTGTCTATACCTCTACCCCTCCTCTTCTATGCCTCATGGAGTCCCTCTCTTGTGTAGCTAGGGCTAGTGAATCCCTCACCTAGTCCTTGTCACCTATGATATTATCAACCTAACCCTATAGACTAGACACTTATCCTTATAATGCTATAACCTATGCCTATGTATTGGTTAACACCTCTTCTACCTATCCATCAAGCCCAACCCCCTAGGCTTGTGTCCTTTAGCCCCCTCCCCTAGCTAGGTCTATATCCATTGGCCTCATACGTCCATTATCCCCACCAATATCTACCACCGTATATAATGTTTATTACCATACCATGTACCCATATATATAATGGACATTATCTAAATGCAACATGGTTAGTAGCTCTTTATGGTCTAGCAAAATCAGCATGGGATGTGGCTTTGGCAATAAAATCTTTGAGCCCTCACACATGTACCTCAAAAATGAACCTAGAATACCTTATACTAGGTTAAACTATCTTCATACTCTATCAAATGGGATAAGCTCCATATCCCCATCCTACCTATCGAATATCCACCTGTAACTCTATAGAGAGAGTGTCTACCTCTTGTAGCTAAGCCACACTAGAAATTGAACATAAAGTATCTAGGTGATATCTCTAATCACTAGTGCACCTAGTGCACCCCTGAACCAATCCACATCATGGGATCTTCCTCCTATACCTAACGTGATGAAGTCACCTTTCCACTACATGAACCTAATGGGGAACTCAATTTGCATGTATCCTTCCCATGAAAATCTCACTGGCCTCATCACCCAGATGTGATCATAGGCCCAATAATGTAGAACTAGGATGACATTGATACCATACCTCTTATAGGCCCTAAACCCCCATAATTCCCTATAAATTTATACCAAGAGAATAGGTACCCAACCAAACATAGTTTTCCCTACCAGCAACTGCACCAATACCCCTAGTAACAAGTAGGGGAAGCTCCCACTACTCAAGTTGAGAAGACCAAAGAATGAGATGACCATCATAAGCATCATCAAAAGTATCTTCTAACCTAGAGTTGTTGCATACAATGAACTATATTTCAACCCACCAGCATGCCATCAGAACTAATCATTGTCATCTCCATACAATAACTCGATGTGATCCTCACAATCCTTTCACTCTATGTGGTAGATTGTATCACTATAGAGCAAAAGTCATTTAATCCTATGTACACCCTCATTCATTGATCAATAATAAGGTGTTAATAACAATATCCCATCTCTTGATGATCATTATGATCATAGAGGCATCCTGAGTCACATATTGATAGTGTCTCATCACCCCCAATCCAACCTCCTCCATATGGGCCTAGTCAGCTAGGGTCATCCCTTGGTGGATCTTTACAAAGATGAAAAACACTTAGTCATGCATTTTTATCTACTCATTGGCCTATAAAAAATTATTAACACATAATTTAGTTCTCTATCTTATTTATTAGCTTTATCTACCCTTCACCTAATTGACCATCACCCTTCTAACACTTACCCATTCACTTTTTTCTATCATATATCCCATCTTCCCATCCACCTAGTCTTAACCATCTACAACTTTAACACTATCTCCCACCTTATCTAACCTCAATCATTTTCTCTAGAATATGCATAAAATTAGATGAGTCGACCATTGATAGTTATTGTGATTACCAATGGTCAAGTGTCCTTACCTTTATGGGTATCGATCATCAATTATCAAACTCAACCATTGATGGTCACTATGGGTGTTCCACTATTAGAATACCCAAATCCCTAACCTACCCTAAAATAACCAAATAATAACCTAAAATTCCTCTCTTGGTACCCTAAGGTACCTACCCACCCCAATTTGCCTACCCACCCTATCAAATTATAATTTTACCCATAAAATTAACCAAATTTATAAAAACCCAGATTAGGGTATAACCTAAACATTCAAACCTAAACTACTTTCAAACCCCTAATGCACTATAAAAATTCAATATAAGCTACTAATTTTAAGGCATCCCTTACCTCATTCCATGATTGCCACTATGGGGTTAGCCATAGGCCTACTCATCCTCATCTATGCCTACATGCCTCCTACATCCTAACTATCCCTTAAGTCTTCTCGATCATGCCAACTCAATAGGTCCAGTTCAATCATCACCATAAAAAATTTATCACATAATATGTCATATAACCAATGAAAATAATTCCAAAAGTTAGAATGAGTTAAAATTGATTTAATTTTCATTTTTATCCCATATACTTTTAGGATTTCCACCCTGACCATTGATGGTTAGGGTAACCATTAATGATCACCCTTGAGCACCCTGACCATTGATGGTTAATATTATCACCTATTTTATTTCACCTCTAAGTAGACCCCTTTTTATCAACAAAACTAAATCATACCCACTTATGGAGATTACCTTCTCCACCCACCCTAACCACCTCATCATCTTGCCATTGGTCTATTTTGGCCCAACCAGTGTGCATTTTGTGATAATTTTTTCTTGGTCCTTTGAACATAGTGATAACATTACCATGTTGAACCTTTTTCAAAATTGTACCACCTTATGCTTACCTGACCCACTTGTGTCTTCTCAGGAGCACTTCCTACCTCAGATACCTATGACACTTGACTAGTTTATGTTTTCACTGAGAGCACTTCCTACCTTTGATACCCACTAAAATATAGGCATTTCTTAGGAGAATTGAGAGTGTACCTAACCACCATACCTAATTATATTTATGTGGTCCACTTTTCACATGTCATCTAGCACCAACCCTTATATTTACCAACTATGGCAACCTTGTTAATACACTATCTTGGCTATTACACCTTTTGTCATACTTGGTGTGCTTGTTTGTGCTTCAGTGCCCAACCTATCACCCACCTTCATGACATCCACCTTCAACATCACCTTCATCCACCTTATCAAATATGCACCCAATTATACTTTACCTCATCACCTCCTGGTTTGAGGGGGAACACCTCCCATATTTAGGGCAATTAAACCTTTGACCAGTAATCCATTTTTGTTTTGTAGCTTATTGATTCAAATTTGCATAATAAAAAAGGGAAAAATATAGACACCAAAAATTTTCACACCATGATTCTAAATTTCAAAATTCCCCTAGGATACCTTAGGACTCCATTGGTACCAATCTGACCCTTTGAATCCTAACCGATCCTAAGCTATAATCAATTTGACCAAACTAGCTTAACCAAACTTTACCCACTTTGACCCTTCACCTTTGACCATTGACAGTTAGGATGACCACTAATGGTTACCTTTTTGATATAGGAATTTGACTTAAGAGAGGTGATTAGTATCATGTTAGTTATAAAATGAAAATAAAATGAAATAAACACACTATCTAGCATACATCTCTAGGCCTAGACACTAAGGGGATCTTAAGGAGGAAAAACCATTTGAAAAAAACACAAAGAAAAAGTAAGAACACAAAATTTCTTACCCTCATTAGATGATCAAATAGATTTCTATGTTGGCTTGCCCGGCTTATGCTTCAAGAGATCTTCTTCGATAGAGTGTGGCTACCTTCATCTCCTCTTAGCAACTTTGGCTTTGGCTTGGCTTGGATTAACAATTTATAATTATGAGATTAATTTCAATGGATTTTGGAATTATTTGTGTATTATAATTTTTCATTATCCAAGCTTAAATTTCATGTTCATGCTTTTATTTATAGATTTTCAAAATGGGTCAGGATTAACCATAACCATTCATCTCAAGATTGAGGTGTGTGGCTATGAATTAATCCAATTATGTAATTAAATTTATAAATATCCCCCATAAATATTTTGGATAGAGGGGAATTTAAGAGGCATGGAGGGTCTTAATGAGGCATGGGGTGGCTTAATCCTAATATTTTATGCATTTATGGCTTGTGGATGCCACCCCATAGAAATGATGTCATTTGATGATGCAAATGTTCAATATCAATTTCCAAAAATAAATATTCGACACGTTTTAAAGAAAATTAACTTAAGCTCTTTATTTGGTTTAATTAGCCTTAAACATGATTATCCAACTTTAATACAAACCCTTGGTAATTTGTGCACAAATTAATCAAATTGGTCAAAATGTCATATTATTGGCTTGAAATTTGACTGGATTAGAATTATAAGTCAATGCTAGATGAGTTAGAACTATTATCCCATTTAGGATGTTTCCAATGAAAAATAACAAAAGCATGTATGTCGCACACAAAATTTAATAGAAAGAGTAATCTAAATCACCTAGGTATGAAAATTCATT
This sequence comes from Torreya grandis, assembly GCA_037957365.1. Lineage (NCBI taxonomy): Eukaryota > Viridiplantae > Streptophyta > Pinopsida > Cupressales > Taxaceae > Torreya > Torreya grandis. The sequence goes on from JARHVA010005650.1 coordinate 32,329, forward strand.
TTGACTCAAAATGATCTGATCAAAGTTAGTTTCTTCATAAATTAAGTTGCCCCATTTAATGATACCCTATCCAAAATTAGTACTTGAATATATTAATTTTAACTCATTTAATGCATTTTAGTGTTTTTAGGATAAATTGTGCACTTTGGTAGAAATTAGTCAAAATCCTAGTTAGAGGTTATCAATTGCCAGTTTTAGTTGTCTTCAACCTTAATTTTTGATGGTAAAGGTGTACCTCATTAAAAAATAACATGCAAGTCACCCTACATTAATTTTCTCAAAATAACTTGTCTAAATCTACATGTGAATATGTGCATGAGCAATTTATAATTAGAAGGCCTAGTTAACATCTTGTTGTGACTATCTGACCCTACCTATAAGAAGAGATGAGTAGGGAAGTCAAATGCATCTAAAATTATTATCAAGATCATATGCATCTAAAGTTCCTTTATTTTATAGGTCAATCATCATCAATAATCTAGTGATCCATTTTATCTCTACTAAAGAACCAAGTACCATTAATCCACCAACATTAGATTCCACTAATGATTCAACACCCTCAAACATCCACCTGATTAGTATTATACAAGAAAAGTATTTGTTTTTGGTATTCAATTACTTTATTTTCCTTTTGCACTCAGCCCAACACCAACCCATCTCTTAGAATCTAACCTTGTGATCCTATCAACAAGCTCTTTGTCTAACCCAAACCTACGCATAGTAATTATTGATGGTTGTCTCATCCACCAATGGTCTACCTAATTGTCATTGGTTAGCTTGACCATTTATGGTCACGTTAACTACTGATAGTCATATCAACCATTCATGGTCACTATGGAAAGAAATAATAACAAGTTATTTCCACATACCTATCGTCAGCTAAATCTAGTTTTTTATGTACCTACATATTCATAGAACCCTACCTAACTTTTTGAAATAGACCTAAGCCATCTAGCATTAGTATTGACTTTTTTATTGTTGTATTAGTAATTTTTAGTCTATTTCTTTAGCAAGTATTTATTGTGTTTAATTTTAGTGTCTTTGATTATTAATGTAAGTAATTTTTATTCTATTTATAAACTTAATTATTTGAAATGTCTAGATTGATAGTCCCCAAAGAAGCTCTTACTTCTGAGATCTAGCTAACACTAGGCAATCCACTCAAATATGTATCTAACCAACCAATTGCTTTAGTGTTGTCTTATTTTTAGGTCATCCTCCCAAGACAAAGAGGATTTCTTCATAATCTTATGATTTAATTCATGCACATTCAAATAGGTTTTTAGACCATACCCATATTTAGTTTCTTCTTATCCCTTTCCTAAATATAAGCTAAAATTCACTGAAATAGTTAGTGGTAGGAAGACAAGTGGCATATGGACCACATGACTAAATTTAGTTATGGCATCTAGGTACACTCATAAATGCAAGTACCCTAAGAAATGTTTATGTTCTTATGGGTATCCAAGGTAGGAAATACTCTCGAAGAAAACACAAATTGGTTAGACGAAGTTGTGGGTATCTAAAGTAGAAAGAGCTCCCTAGAAGACACAAGTGGGTCTAGTATGTGCAAAGTGGTACAAGTTTAAAAAGTTCAACATGGAAAATGTTATCATTATGGTCAAAAATTATAGGCAAACGTCATTACAAAATGTACACTAGATGAGCCAAAATGGACCAATAACGAGGTGGGTAGAGAAGATAGTCTTCATGGGTGGGTGCTTCTTGAGGTTTGCCAAAAATTTGCATATTTGAGGCAAAAAGAAAAATGGTCCACAACTTGATCATTTATGGTTAGTGGGTCTAAAGGTGAGAATCAATGGTTACCTTAATTGCTAATGGTCAGGGTCAAACCCTAAAAGCACCATGGTCAGAAAGAAAAAAGAGAATTATTTTGACTCGTTTGCTTTTGTCTATTCATGAGCTTTAGATTTTGTCATTTTGGGAAAATTTATAGATAGTGATTACTAAGGAATTATTTTTTTGAAGTGGATTGATCTAGTGGATTAGAGAGAATGTATGGTGGATGTGGATGCATATGAGAACTAGTAGCAAGTCCCCAAATTCCTCCTTGATGATAGTTGAGGAATGAGGTATGTGGTGTCTTTAATTGGTAGTTTATCTTGATAGTTTAATTATATTTACATTCAATTTTTATTGTCAATTGGGTAGGGTGTAGAGGGTGTGATAGGTTGTGCCCTAGGGGTAGGGTTTTACTTTTCTTGGTTAAAATGGTTAGGTGATTACCAAAATGGAAGGGGTAGGTTAGTGTGGGTAGGGTAAAAGGTACTGAGGTTAGCTTAGTTTTCAGGTTGAGGGGTGAATTTTTGATGTTGGGATGGTAGGGTTTTGAGTATATTATGATCAAAACACCCACAGTGACCATTGATAGTCAAGACTAACCATCAATGTTCAACATCTAGAAGGAGAAGGATGCTTGATTGTCAGTAGTCATCATGACCATCAGTGGTTGATGCTTGCAAAAATTTGGCTTGAATGGTTTTAAAGTATGAGTGTATGAAGTGTTATATGTTTAAATTGGCTAGTCATTGGGTGACTTGGAGTAATGTTTTTAGGTGAAAATCGGTGATTAGTGAGATGTAAAATGGCTTAGGTTTTGATGTAAATATTAGTATTGTAATGGTCAAATAGGTTCAGGGTAGGTAAGGTTGGTTAAGGTGCTCAACTTATATGTAATCATAGTATAGAAAACTAAGTTTTCTTGCTAATGAACCATGTAGGCACAAGAATAGATCTAGATACAAGATTGAGTACCTCACATCTTTGTAGAGATCCACTAGGGGATGACCCCAATGGATAGAGCACATATGGAAGAGGTTGGGCTTGAAGTGATGTGACATTATTAGCATGTGTCATGTAATTTGGTAATGATCATGGCCCTCATTGAGATATGGGATCTGATCATAAGAACCTTCCTTCTACTGACTAGTGAGCTTATGATCTTGCCAGAAGATGTACATAGGATCACTTGACTATCCCTCAAGGTTATCTAATTTACCACTTTAAGTAGGAGGAGAAAGATGAGATATTGGATTTAATATATGAAGATGAATAGGATCATGTTAAGGGGCATGATAGGGGTTTTAGTTACTCTATGCTCTATCAGAGGGTGATGGGTAAGATGATACTAGTGACTATGATAGTGATGGTAATTTCATGCTTTTCTCTTATAGATTTGAATAGTGGGAGGTTTTTGTACTTGTTACTAGGGGTATTGGTCAAGATGTTATTAGGATGCACAGTGTTTGGATGGGTATCTATACTTTTGGTTTAGATATATAGGGAGCTATGGGGATTTAGATCTCATAAGAGGTATGAGATTAGCATCAAAATTGTCTTATGTTGTTGGGCCTATGAGCACATCTAAATGTTGAGGCCAATGGGGCTACTATGGAAAGGGTTTACTTAGATAGATTTCTCAATTGGTTTCATGTGGTGGAGAGATGACTTTGACACTTTAGGTGCAGGAGGAGGAGTGTATGATGTAGATTGGTTCAAGGGTACATTGGCTACTTTAGTCATTAGTGATATTACATAGAGGCCCTATGTTGGTTTTCTAGAGTGGGATGGATACAGGGGGTAGACTCTATCTTTGCATAATTATAAGTGGATCTTTGGAAAGCAAGATGGGGAGGTAGAGCTCATCCTATTCGATAGGGTGCAAAGATAGTTTGGCTTGTTTGGGGTATCTTGGGCTCATTCCTTAGATAAAAGCATGAGAATGCATAGATTATATTACTTGAGCCACATCTAGTATAGACTTTACTTGATCGTGAGGAGTTGTCACCAAGGTTAGTGATTGTTGATGCATTTTTTGTAGATGGTTACCTTGTATGGTACTAAGATCTATATGTGGTATAAAAATTTTATGGGATGATGGTGATAGGTAGCCTATATATGTATACCTAGCTAGGAGAGGAAGCTAGAAGGCACAGGTATAGGGGGTTGCCCTAAATGCATAGTTAGGAATAGTACTAGCCACTACATAGGCATAGGCTATAGTTTTATAGGGTCAGGTGGCAGCCTTACAAGGTTAGGTGGCTACACATATAGGTGATAGGGACTAAGCTATAGCTTCATTAGCCTTGGACACCTAAGAGAGAGATTATTTGAGGTAGAGGTGAGGAGGGACCACATCACCTATAGGAGCATTGAGATATGTTATTTTGAGGCTATAGTCTTTAGGTAGTATCCTGATGAGCCCCAATGGGGTGAGTATAGAGCTATTTTGGTAGGTGCTACTAGCATGGTGACACTAGGTTAGTGGGTTGTATTTATTAGTGGATAGATAGGTACTTTAGGGGGATAAGTAATATGACCTAGTGGTGTTCTAAGAGATAGTGGTACCTCAAGGGCATAGTCATGGTATAGGGTAAATATATTATATTTTATTGTATATCATGTTATTATCGACCTATGAGCTAGTGTGGTGAGATGTACATTTTGAGAGAAAGACATGTACATTGGTGTATACATTATGATGTTAGACACATGATTTATATATGCTTTTTTTAATTGTTCATGATCTATGATTTTATTTGATGTTATGAGATGATGTGATGTTTATATTGATTATGTTTATGTTATGGATATTAGAAACTAATGTAGACTTACTTAGCTAGGCATGTGATGGCTTTTATTTATGTTGATGATGATGCTTATGATGATGATGATGTTTATACTAAAATTTAATAAGTATATGCTTCCTTATTTGGATTTAGACATGTGGTGAAAATGGTTTATTGTTTTATTATTAATGGAGGTTTTAATTTGACATGATGATAGATATGCTAATGATGTATGTTTTTGCTTACAGATTGATATGCTTATTGTTAATTTATTTACATGAGGTAAGGTAATTACCAATACTAGATGTGAGAGAAATGAATATAATCAAGAGACAAAACATATTATTTAAAATATCAACTAGTCATGATAGGATAGGAAGAGGGCATGATGATTGTTCTTTGGCAAGGACTAATACAAAACTAAAGTCGTATTGGCTTAAGGAACATAAGCCCTTCATATTCTTTGTATTACCATTCGTTAGTTGGTTAAAAAGGTGTCTTGATCACATAATTTCAAGTGAGCTCAAAAATACCTTGTTTATAGTGTGTAAAGCGGAGATGGATGAAGATGTAACCTCCTTGTGAGACTAGCATACCTCTTATATAAGTTGCCAACAAGTCAGTACAAACAAGTCTATCATACAAAGTGTAGATTGATCGATGTGAAAATACTCATGAGAGTTGATTGTATCATTCAAAATTATTTTGCTTATGAGATATGATTACATCTTTTAGAATTATTTTTATTATTCTATTGCTTAATAGGGGGTTAAATAATCTGATCAATGTGGGAAGCTTTCAAGAAATTACTTGTTTTGATAAATACTTTACTCAACCATCCTTCGAGGGAATGGTCTAAGTTTGTATGATTTGTTTAATGTTATTGATAGTTGTATTTAAAATTAGTAGTCCACCTTACTTTGAAAAAAATTGAATATGTTTTCAATAGTTGTCCTTCAAGGGAGTAGTTTGTGAATGCTAGGAATGACCTAGGATTGCTATTGGTCTAGATTTTACTTTGTTTGATTTTTCTTGACATAGACTTATTTATATAGGCTTAAGGGCTCACCTTTATGAAGGAAAAACTAAAATCATAAGAAGGTTGATTATGTGTAGAGAGGCTCTGGTGATAATGAACATTGTAGTCCATCCTGATGAAAAGGGACAGAAAGTACCATGAGAATCATGCCATGGGTAGAGCTGTGATACCCATCATTCAATATTAGGTTATGATTATGAAGGATAATAACATGATTTATATATAATCAATTGCCCCTAAAATAGGGAGATGATTTTATTTTTTAAATCAAGGGATGAGATTAATTCAGACAAAAGGTGAGTTTGATCCTTTTGAATAAAAGAAAGGATGCAGATGCAAAGCATTAAGGTGCTCAGGTTATGGGTTTCCCTCAAGAGAGGATAAATGATAATCCCTTGATCCATATTTGTGGGTTATGATATAAAGTCGAATCTAATTGAAAGCAAACTTTCCCTATTTGCTTTTCTCCATAGTGGTGACATGTTGATTTTCCTTTAGGATGAGGTCTTTGATGTTGAATTCTTGCACTCTAATGTGTTTTTTATAGGCATGTTTGATGCAATCTTGATAGGCATGAAGATGGGTAAGGGTAGATAAGTGATGCTCCTAAAGTAGATCAAATTGGGCTTAATGGTGTTGACAATAATCATCTTCATAAATGAGATCTTATAAGGATATGCAAAGAGATGGGATTTGGACTTCAATAGCTAAGACAACCTCCACTCCAAACACAAGAGAGAATGGGGTAGTAACCATAGGGGTTTGAATGGTAGTAAGATATGCCCATAAGGTGAATGGGATGTGTACATTCCAATCCCAACTAGATGTATTGACCATTTTAGTGAGCATGTTGTTAAGAGTTTTGTAAGACACAAAGACTTGTCCATTCGCTTGAGGGTGATAGGGTGATGAGAAACTTAACTTGATCCTACATCATAAAGACCTTGGACTTGATTTTTTTTTTAATATTTTCCATTGTTAGTGATGTTTTTGTGAGGAAAACCAAAATGATAAATAATGTGATGGTTGATAAAATCGATAATCTTTTGTGCCTTAGTTAAGATTAGAGGAATAGCCTCTACCCATTTGGTAAAATATTAGGTTGTAGTGATGATAGAATGGTGTCACTATGAAGAATGGGGGTTAATTTCACCAATAAGGTTTAGACCCCATTCTGAGAAGGGATAAAAATTAGTGGATATGTGAAGATTATGGCTAGGTGTGTGATGTAAATTGGCATGTTGTTGACACTTAACACTTTTTTTCACATAATCACAATAGTCTTGGTTAAGGGTAGGCTAGTAATATCCAAGGTGAAAGATGTGTTTAGCTATAGTGAGGCAACTAAAGTGGCCCCCATATATGCCATCATACATTTCCTTGATAGCATGAGATGCTTCATGACTATGTAGGCAATGAAAGAGGAGACCATCAAAGCTATGTTTGTAAAGAATCCCACCCATAATGGTATAATTTGAGGTACTTTGGATGAATTATCTTTGAGCATTCCTAGAAAGACTAAAAGGAACAATGGCAAGATTAAGATAGTCAAATGTCTACTGATACCAAAGTTCAGGTTGGGTCTCCTCTACATTGAATATGATGGGAGAATCTAGTTTGACATAGTAATGATTATTAAGTTAGTGGATAATGACTAATATATTAGATTCAGAGGGTGTAGATGGGATCTGAGAGGTGATGGAGGCCATGGTGTTGATGAACTTGTTAGTAGATTGTGGGGTTGACAGGATGTAGTAGTGTTCAAATTATGTTAAAGAGTTTGTCAACTAGTTATTTTTACTATTACAAAACATCATTCTTACATTGGTAAGAGTCATGAATTTGATTGACCATAAGTATGGAGTCAATAAATATTTTTATCATTTTGACTCCTAAGGCTAAATTGGTTTAAATGCCTATTGTTAGGTCTTTGTACTCAGCCATATTAGTGGTACATTCAAAATATATCTTTAAATACAAAAGAAGAGGTTCACCATCAAAGGGTATAGAAATTATGCCAACTCGCCCACCATGTTAACACTTTGATCCATTAAAGAACATGGTGACTTAATAGGTGAAGTATATCTATGAGAGGGTCATAATGGACTCATCATGGAACTCAATATGATGAGGTTAGTTTTATGTTAATGGTGCTTTAACCAATTGGCTAGCAATGACTTACCATTTAATTGAATTTTGATGAATAAAATCAAGGTTAAACTCAGATAATAGCATGAGCCATTTACCCATATGTTGGTTCTGGTAAAGCTTGGAGTGCATACACTTGAGTGGGTCAATATTGGTTATGACATAGTTTTTATGGTTAAAAGGTAGTGGAAACATTTGGTGGCCATGAATAATAAATCTAAGGAAAGATTCTTAGTATGGGTGTACTAAGTCTCATACTACATAAGCATGTATATGATGTAGTAGATGACTTGTTCTTTGTGTTGTTCATCTCGATGAGCAAGCATTTCCCTTAGGGAGTGATTGGTGGTAGAGATATAAAGGTAGAAAGGTTGGTTATAATTGGTAGGGGTGAGGATAGGTGGAGACAAAAGGTAATTTTTAAGCGAATCAAAGACCTTTTGATAGTTGTTATTCCACTTAAAAGATACATCCTTCTTTAGAAGGTTGTGGGGTTGGCATTGGTCTAAAGTATGGAAGATAAAATGATGAATAGATTGGAGTTTCCCTTGAAAATTATGGAGTTTCTTGAGGTTGATTAGAGGAAGCATGTCGAGGATGGCTTTGATTTTGGCATGATTAACTTTGCTTCCCTAAAGAGAAATAATAAATCCAAGGAGATTTCTTTACAAGAAACCAAAAATTTACTTATTAGGATTAAGCCAAACATGGTAATGGATGAGGCACTCAAAGATAATATTGAGAATGGATAATGACCATTATGATACTTAGATTTCCCAAGAAGGTCATCTACAGAGTCTTTGACAATCTTGTGGATAAGGTCATGGAAGATATAAGTCATGGCACATTGGTAAGTTACACTAGTGTTCTTTAGTCTAAAAGGCATGAATCTATAGCAAAAATTTCCCCATGGGGTGATAAATTTGGTTTTTTGTTGATATTTAGGGGAAATTAAGATTTGATTTTAACCTAAGAATCCATCCATGAGAGATAACATTTCATGGCTGATTTTAAGATCAAATAATTGGTTAATGATTGGTAGAGGAAAGTCATCCTTTAGGAAAGAGAGGTTGAGGTCATGAAATTAAAAATAAATGCATAGTACCCTTATGGCTTTAGTGAGTTTCATGACATTTGAGACCTATTGGGTATACTCAATAGGCTCAATGAAAATGATAAATAGGAGATATTAGATCTCTTCTTTGATGAGAAGGGCTATGTGAGGGTGCATTTGTCAAAAAAAATTCTTGACAGGCTTAGCATCATGGTTGGTTAATGTGTTATAGGTGGAAATGGTAGGGTTGATTCTAGGCATGTTAGCATATGACCAAGCCAAGGCTATGGTATGGTCTTGTAGAAAGGAGGGGAAGTCCCAAAGTTCCTCAAAATTTAGTGATTAGCCAATTTTGACAATGTGGGGGTTATATAGAATGCCCAGGTTGATATCCATGGTGGATTCATTCAACATGGTCTAAGTCTCAGGATGAAGGGATTTTTGGATGGAAGAATCTAGGTCACCAAGGTAGGTGAGAATAGAATCATTATCCTAATACTGGACAATGTTAATGGTAGGAAAGTCATCTCTTATCATCTCAAGATGGGTCATAGGGATGGTTAAAATTTCCCATTCCTTTTGATAATTTAGGGGTCTGAGGCTGATCATGTTGATGAAAAAAAAATTAGGGGGATGATGTCATCCTCCTCATAGTTAGGGGGAGAAGAGGTTGGTGGGGAAGGAATGTCTTCCTTAATAATGGTGGTGATAGGTGGTTTGGTTTTCCTCTTGTTAGGTAGAATGAAATTGAGGATGTGTTTCTAATGATAATTTCTAGTCTCAATGGAAATAATATCATGTGGGCCATGCTCATATCATCCAAGACTAAATCCCTTCCAAAAACACCTATGGAGGTACATTTTGGTAAAACCTGGGTTATCCAAATAAGAGAAGTTAGAGGTGAGTGGTCAAGGTAAAAAAGAGGTGGTAGAAGTGTCAAGTGGTTTTTTGAGTCTTGCATAGATAAAATGGGTTTGGTTGTGTGAAGGATTTGTGATGGTGATTTTATCTAAAGGGATGGGTGAGATAGTTGATGCTTCATCAATAGAAGAAGATATGGGTTCATCCTGCATAATGGAGGGTTTACATTTGGTCAATAAGAGTGTGATAGATAAAGGTAGGAGGATGTAATTAGGTTGATAAATTATGTTGCACAATGAAAAGGGACTTGGATCAGCTTATATAGTACAACCAGCCTTCATGTTCAAATTTGATGCAATGATGAAGGGTAGTGCTATGCCCCTAACCTATCACATGTATGAGGATAGTATTAGCTAAATTTTGGCTTACTTATCCCTCTTTGACATTATATTACATTTATCTATGCTTTATTTTGATTATTAGATCAGCCTATGGAGTAACCATAGCCTGGATAGACTATATATAGGAGGTAGTGGGTAATCATTTATCATCATATTATGAATTCTGCTCTTATTGAAGCTTGTGGAGGTTTCCCCCTCGAAGTGGCTTATCTATTATCATATATTTAGATATATTTAATTCATATTTAGATATAATTCTTCTGTTATACTTAATTCTTGAAGTAATTTCATTACAAGTGGTATCAGAGCTACGATTTGGGGAATCTTGTGGGCGAAACACTAAATTTTTAAATTTTTTGATATATAAAAAATGGTTGCAAATGTCTCTTCAAAAGTTTTACTAAAGGTGAAAAATAGTCAAATAAATCTTCCATTAAAATTTCAGCTCATTTGGATCTATTTTACAAAAGTTATCACTATTTTATTATTTTTCATAAAATTGCTCTATAGTGCGCAATTCAAAGCATTTTTTTGAGTTATTTACATTTTTAGAAATATTAGAAAATTTTGGCTATGGTTTTTAATTTGTATATTTTGATTTGAGGCCGACATAATTCTAAAATTGCTTGGTCAAGGTTGGGTCAAAAGTTCCAATAAGGGTCGACATCGTAATACCCTTTTATGGCAGGTCCACAAACTCGGGGCCGAGGAAAGGGTGCTGAAACTCCAGGTAAAACTACTAACAAGGATGAGATGAGATGAGATGGAGTCATAAGGGGGATGTGCTAGACCCTTTATACCAGGGTTTTCTGACGTAGATCACAAAGTGAGCCAACTTGACTATAGTGTGTAAGGCATTCACAGTGAGGTGCAAGACATACAATCTAATATGCAATCCATACAAGATAATTTGGGAGATATCATGATGGCTTTGAACATTAATCAGTGAAATCATCAAGCTAAATTTATTTCACAAACCCACCAGGGTGGTTCTCCTAACCAATCTACTTCAAATCTAACATCATGGCCACAGAGGAACCTATTACCAAAGGTGGATATGCATGAATTTGATGGAAAAGATCCACTCAATTGGCTCAACCAAATGGAAAGTTTTTTTGACCTACATTAGATTCCAAGTGGACAGAAGGTTACCATGGCATCCTTGTATCTTGAACCTGATCAATTCATTTGGTATTGATGGTTGTGTGCTCAAAAGAAAAAGATGACTCTCAATGTCACTTGGTCAGTTTTTACAGAGGAGCTACAATTACACTATGGCAATAGTGTGATAGAGAATTACTTTAGTCAACTGGAAAAATTGTGACAAACTAGCTCCGTCAAGGATTATATTCATCATTTTCAAAACCTATCCTTACGTGTAGAGACAACTTCTGAAGCAAACTTGAATGACCTATTTTTGGGTGGACTCAAGGACCACATTCAACATGAGGTACGCATGTTTAATCCACTTAATATTTCTGATTCTATTATCCTAGCATGTAGAGCTGAGGAAAAAATCATAGCCAACAAGAAGTAGCCATTCACTCACTTCAAAGATCATATCATATCATCACCAACATTTCCTCCACCTACTAGATTGACCCCTCAGCAAATTGAAGAAAAGCGTGCAAAAGGATTATGTTTTGGTTGTGATAGCAAGTGGAGTAAAGGACATAGATGTGCTAATAATAAGTTCTTATACATTTAAGGACCAAATGAAGATGAAGAAGCAGATGATGCCTCCAATGATGATGAGGAAGATATAGAGGAGGTACCTAAAGATTCCCAACCTACAATCTCTTGTCATGCACTTGCAGGTATTAGCACTCCACAAACTCTTAAGGTAGTGGGGTTCCTCAAGAAACAAAAGGTGACAGTGTTGATTGATTCAGGGAGCACACATAAATTTATAAACCATAAGTTGGCCACTCAATTGAACTATTTCATCTACCCAGCACCAAAATTTTAGGTCATGATTGCAGATGGTGGCGTAATTAATTATTCAGGCAAATGCCATAGTATTAAGCTTACTATGGGTGGGTACAATCTCGACTCTCCTATGTTTGCTATTCCCATGGGTAACAAAGACATTGTTTTGGGAGTCCAATGGCTCACAACCTTAGGTACCATTGAGATGAACTTCCAAGAACTATTCATGCGCTTTCATTCTGAAGGTAAGAAAATTGAACTACATGGATTACATGCAAAATCTTCACAATTTATTAGTTCACATCAGATGACCAAGATGCTAAAAAATGGGGCAGAGGGAATTATTAAATGATTATGCTCCATAGATGTTCAACTGACATAGGTATCTACACATCCTGATCTACAAATAATTCTTGAAGACCACTCATCTATTTTTGGGGACATGCCAAAAGGACTACCACCAAAAAGAGAACATGATCATGCCATTCAATTAATTCTAGGTAGTCAACCACAAAATATCATACCATATAGATATCCATATGCACAAAAGAGTGAAATTGAAAATATGGTCCATCAGATGCTAGAGGTAGGGATCATCAAGCATAGCCAAAGTGCATATTCATCACTAGTGGTCATGGTGTGGAAGAAGGATGACACATGGAGGATGTGCCCAAATTATAGGGAACTCAACAAGTACACCATCAAAGATAAGTTTCCTATTCCAATAATTTATGATTTACTTGATGAGTTGCATGGTGCTAATTATTTCACAAAATTGGATCTTCGCTCGGGGTACCATCAAATTATAATCAAGGATGAAGATGTTCATAAAACTACTTTTAGAACACATGAGGGCCATTATGAGTTTTTGGTAATGCCCTTTGGTCTTACAAATGCACCATCTACTTTTCAGAGCTTGATGAACACTATTTTTAGGCATTTTTTAAGGAAGTTTGTGCTAGTTTTCTTTGATGACATATTGATTTATAGTCAGACATGGGAAGCACATCTACAACATGTGAAATAGGTGTTGATAGTTTTGGAGAAGCACCAACTTTATGTGAATCCATATAAATGTGCTTTTGGAGTATAGGAGGTAGAGTACCTCGGTCACATTGTTTCCCATGAAGGGGTCAAAGTTGATCCCCAGAAGATCAAAGTGATAATGGAATGGCCCATGCCAAAAACTCTCAAAAACCTTCAAGGGTTCCTTGGACTAACAGGTTACTATAGAAGATTTGTGAAAGGTTATGGCATCATAGCAGCTCCACTCACTGCATTGCTAAGAAGGATGCTTTCCATTGGAGTGATGATGCCACCAAAGCAATTGAGAAACTAAAAGTAACTATGTGCAACACTCCAGTTTTGGCTACTCCAAACTTCTCACAAACATTCACTATTGAATGTGATGCTTCTGGGTCTGGATTGGGGGCAGTACTAATGCAAGAAAGAAGACCCATTACATTTTAAAGTCATCAATTCAAAGGTAAGAATCTAAAAAAACCTATCTATGAGAAATAAATGATGGCTATTCTTCATGAAATTAAATAATGGAGGCCTTATCTGATGGGTAGACACTTTAAGGTGAAAATGGATCATGATAGTCTCAAATACTTTTTGGAACAAAGATTATCATTTGAGGAACAACAAAAATAAGTAACCAAAATGTTGGGTTATGATTTTGAAATCATCTACAAGAAGGGTAAAGATAATGTAGTAGTAGATGCACTATCTAGATGGGATGCATCCATAGAAGCATTAATTTGTGCAATGTCCATATTGGAAGCAGATTGGGTGGATGAAGCTAGGTTAGAATGGGAGCAAGACAAAGATACATAGGTTCTGATTCAGAATCTCTAGCAAGGTAATTTATCATCTGAAAAATTTGAATGGAAAGGTAACGTCCTATGGTATAAGGGTAGGTTATACTTGTGAAAAAATTCAGAGCTTAAGCATAAGATTCTTGTAGAGTTGCATGCATCTCCAATTGGGGGACACTCAAGGTTCTTGAAAACTTATCATAGAATTAAGAAAGAATTATTTTGGAAAGGACTCAAGGGAGATGTACAAAATTTTGTGGAAGAATGCTTGATATGCTAATAGAATAAAGGTGAAACAGTTAAGACCCCAGGTTTGTTACAACCATTAACAATTCCTAGTCAAAGGTGGGAGGAGGTTTCCATGGATTTCATCATTGGCTTGCCTTGTTCTGAAGGTAAGAATGTTATTCTAGTCATTGTGGATATGCTTACAAAATATGCCCATTTTTGTGCTCTCTCACAACCATTTTTAGCAAGTACAGTAGCAACTATTTTTATGGAAGAAGTTCTCAAATTACATGAAACCCCAAAAATAATTGTAAGTGATCATGATCCTATTTTCACTAGTAATTTCTAGACTAAACTATTTTCTTGTTTGGGTACTTAGCTAGCTCATAGCTCATCTTACCACCCCCAATCTGATGGACAAACTAAAGTGGTTAACAAATGTTTAGAGGGGTATCTCCGTTGTTTTGTATTAGATAAACAAGAACATTGGGTTAAATGGCTACCACTTGCAAAATGGTGGTATAACACATCTTTCCATACCTCTTCTAAAATGTCTCCATTTCTAGCACTATATGGTTACCGTCCACCTTCCATCACTTCTTCATTAAAGGTGCACACCAAGGTTCGAGATGTGGAAGAACACATTCAACATCAACAAGAGGTTTTGGCTAGTTTGAGAGAGAATTTGGCCTTCTCACAAAATAGGATGAAGCAACAAGTAGATCAACACCTTAGTGAGTGAATTTTTGAGGTGGGTGACTTGGTATTTATTCGTTGCAGCCTTACAAGCAGATGTCCTTAAAGTAATAGAAAAAGGACAAAAAACTTGCTCCTAAGTATTATGGCCCTTATCAGGTTCTACAAAAAATTGAAAGTGTGGCTTACAAGCTCGAGTTACCTCATTCATCTCACATACACCCAGTATTTCATGTTTCTTGTTTGAAGAAGGTCATTGGACAGAAAGTTTCTGCCTAGACAGAGCTCCTAGAAATAGATGAAGAATGACGAGTCATTTTGGAACCAGAGAAGATCCTCAAAACACGTACTAAGAGGTTGAGAAACAGAGAGATTAGAGAATATTTGATCAAGTGGAAAAACCAAAGTAGTGAAGATGTAACTTGGGAACGTGAAGATTTTCTGCAACAACATCCGTAGTTGTTCAATGTTGAGGACAACATGGGTTTGAAGGGGAAGGGCATGCTATGCCCCTAACCTATCACATATATGAGGATAGTATTAGCCAAATTTTGGCTTAATTATCCCTCTTTGACATTATATTACATCTATCTATGCTTTCTTTTGATTAATAGGTTGGCCTATGGAGTAACCATGGCCTGGATAGACTATATATAGGAGGTAGTGGGTAATCATTTATCATCATATTGTGAATTATGCTCTTATTGAATCTTGTGGAGGTTGCCCCCTCGAAGTGGCTTATCTATTATCATATAGTTGGATATATTTTAGTCATATTTGGATATAATTCTACTATTATACTTAATTCTTGAAGTAATTTCATTGCAGGTATAGGGTCGATAACCCATGGAGTGGATATAAGGTCATCCTAGTAAGACATTATACTATAATTCTCCTTCCACTACATAGAAGAGCTTTGAGAGCATGCAAGGTCCTAAAAAAATATGAATGACAATATTTCCTAGAGTAGTGGCAATGGTGTCATTGAAGGATTATAGGATGACTGATGTTTTAGACATGTCATTGTCTAGTAGGTTGAGTTGGTCATAGGCATGGGAGGAGATGATGTTAATACTAACTCCTCCATTAATCATCACCCACTTGATGCAATTTTGGTTGATGTAGGTAGTGATGAAAAGCGGCGGATCTAGGTCATCCAAATGGATAGAAGGTATTTTTAAATCCTTGAAGGTGACAAGGTTAGAAATTTAGAGAGAGCCAATAAAGGCTGATAGAGGTTAAAGGTCTTTAAGTTGGACCTCTATTGACTGTAATACCATTATCATTGCTTGGTGATGATGAGGTGAAGATTAAATCAACTCATATAGGCTCATATTCATTGAATTTTGGTGAAGTTATTTGAGAACAACTCTTTTGTTTGATTTAGATGGGTTGGATTGGGAGATACCCAAGATAGATACCTTGGGTTTGGTTGAAGGTAAATGTTCTTGATTTTGATTTAGTTGGGAGGTGGAAGACTGGATGGACACTTTATCTTTCCACTTACTATTTTGTTGAGTGTGTGATCGTGTGACCACATGGTAATATGAATAGAGGGAAGAGTTGAAGTAGGAAATTGGTTTGGTTCTTCATCACTCTGAGGTGAGAGTGAGGGAGTAGGTAGGCATTGGGTAGTGGTTGTTATCTATTAGATTGATAGTGGGATCATAGGAGGTTCATATTTTAATAGATCATCTTCATCATAGATCTGATGGATTATGGTTTGGAGATATTTTTAGTTCTTTATGTCATTCCCTAGTGTCTTATGACAGGAGCACATTTGGTGGTCATTATACCAGACTAGTTTTGGATTAAGAGGGTCAAATGGCCTGATAGGGGGTAAGGTAAAATGAGAAGCTTGCATTAACCTTTAGAAAATGGTTGAGTAAGGTTCAACTAAGGTGGAGAGAGTTTAGAGGTTTTGGTCTTAGTTGGTGGGATGAAAGTATTTTTGGAAGTAGGTTTGGTGATAGAGGGTTTGGGTAAGGCAATTTTCTTAGTTAACGATTTTGGTGAGGTGTGGTGGAAGTTGATAAATTAGAGGTGGAAAGTGTCAAGGTAGCTAGATTGGTTATTTATGGTATGGGAAAGATGGGCATGTCAAAAACAAAGAGTGATGGGGTAACCAAAAGTGTTGGTTGGGTTTTGGTTGAGATAGGTAGCTTCCAAATCAATGTAGAGGGATGAGGCCCCAAAATAGAGGGCAAGGTTGAAGGAGGTATAAGTTTGGCCCTATGGTTTTTTAATGGTTTTACTTCCTTGGTTGATTTAGTTTGGTGTTTGGTTATTGGGTTTGGTTGGGTTAGCTATATTTTTAAAGATGGGTGATAAAGGTTATGTGTAGGGAAGATGCTAAGGTTTCTGGTTAGTTTGGTTGTTTTAGTTGGAGAGGATGATTTGGTGGTTTGGAATTTGGTTTCATGGGATGATTGAGAAATGGTTGAGTTGGTAGAGGTTTTTATTGGTTTGGTTGATAAGATAGGGGTTTGGATAATAGAATCCATGGGTTGGTATGCCAAAGGTATGGTTGGAGGTTCTTATTTGGTGATGTAAGTGATCCCTAATTTATTCTAAAATGTGGATCAATCTATGTCAAGTTTGGAGACAAATTCTGACCTCTGAACTAGTCTAGAGAATGGTTTGTAGATCATTATTATTCCTTGGGTAGTGGGATCAAAAGATAAACCCATAGGCTAAGAAAGGGGAACGGTGTCCTTTTCCTTAATAAAAAGATGCAAGGTTTGGATAGGTGGTTCCTATGTGGGAGGTACATACATGGTGTCTTCCTCTTTAGGAATGATATCCAAAGGGGAATTAAATTTATTGAGAGGAGGTGAAGTTATGATGGTTATCTACTATGGCATGTTAGTCGAAGGAGGGGTCAATGAATCTACTACCTCAAGAAGTAAAGGAGGAGAAAGGGGTGCTTCCTCAGTTTGGATCTCCAAAATGGGAGAAGGTAACTCCATTACCTAAATAGGTGAAGGGGGCAAAGAATAGGTAGATTGGGTGGTAATTTCTTTAGCAATAAGTGTGTCATGGACCATATTGATGGTATGGGCATCATGAGAACACTCAACTTTATTGTCCATGTTTTTGGTAGGTGCATGATTAGGAAAAGTTTGTCTAAAATTTTTAGGGGCTTGGTTTGGAGGTGAATTAGGGTTGTCTAACATAATCTCCCCCTTGTTAATAAGGGATTGGATAATGCTTTTGAAGGTATTACACCTATTAACATCATACCCAACTACTTGATGAAAGGAACATAGGTCATTCTCATTGTACCAGTTAGGTGGAGGATGAGAAGAATCAAATTATTGATGGGTTTTGATAATAGGGAGATGTATGATATTAACCTTTAGTAACATCTCTAGGATCAAAGCATAATATTTCCCAAGTAGAGTAAATTACTTTTAATTGTTTTGGTTTTGGTTCTTTGTGTTTTCTTTTGAGGAGTTAGAGGAGTTTGGTTGATTAAAAGATGGTAGAGGAGTGGTATTAAAGACAATTTCATTTATAGTTCCATTACTTTTGGTTTGGGTGTTGGTTTGGTTGTTTGGTTTAGAGGAAGAGACCTCAATGGTTTTGTAGGTAGAGTGTTTTTTTTAACTTTAAATTTCCCTCGTCGTTTGTCTCTATTTTCAAACTTACGTGTCATGGTAAAATCTTCATAAAAGGTTCTGAAGCTTTGAACATGTAATGTAGAGGAGATGTGCTTGGCACATGGATAAGCAAAAATTTATATTAGTTTAGGTTGGGGTAAAGAGAAATAAAGTTGATTGATTAATCTCCTCTAATGGGCTACAAAATCAGCAATAGATTCACCATCAAATTATTAGATAGAGTAAAGGTCAGTGATGGAAACTTTCTTGGAGATATTTTTTTAAAAGTGATATAATAAAGTTTGGGCCAGATAGGTGAAGGATAACAAAGAGTGTTTGGTTATGGGACTATACTATGTTAAGCACAAAATATAATGAGAGGGGGGGTGAATCAATATATTATATATCTTATAAAACTTTCCCTTAATCAAATTCCACTTAGTCAAACATTCAAGATATGCAATGAAACTAAAACAATAAACACCACACAAGAGAGAGACACAAGATATAACATGGAAACCCAATGTGGGAAAAACCACAGAGAACAATCTCAAGTATATGAATGAGCACCAACCTAAATAATATTCATAAGCACCAACTTGCAGGGGCACCAACCCCTTTGCTAAGTACCAACCCAACAACTATTCATGAGCACCAACCCACAAGAGCACCAACCCCTTTGTTGAGTCACCAACCCAACAACTATTCATGAGCACCAACCCACAAGAGCACCAACCCCTTTTCTAAGTACCAACCCACAGGAGCACCAACCCCTTTGCTGAGCACCAACATAGCAACAATTCATGAGCACCAACCCCTTTGTGTATACCACACAACTATGTCTCAATGTTCCTATCTCAACAGATGATAGTTCATTACGACATCTCTTTCCTCTATCTCACCTTTGCTCTTCTAAGCTAAATATAACAAATACAAATCATATTCGTTTCTCACAAATGCTCTTCTAAGCTAGATATTACAATATCAAATCAACCCCTCTCACTCATATTACAAATGGATTCTCAAGACTTTATTTATAGCTTTCCAAATGACCTTTGGCCTTTCCCCTTTGTATGACCCTTCATATCATTGCCTTTGAAAAGTCATGTGGTGACCCTTCATGAGAAAAAATGTCCTTCCCTCTTTTGTCCTTATCTTGGTGACTTTTTGTATTCCTCAAAGTGTCCCTTCTTGAGAAATTGTGCCCTTCCTCTTTTGTCTTCACTTGGTGACTCTTGGAACTCACCAAGATGATTCTTCATGGGAAAATGCATCCCATCCTTCTTTTGTCTTTACCTCGTGGCTCTTTGACTTCTCCATGGGCCCTTATTTTGTCTCATATGCAACCAAAAATATATTCATTAATATTAAATAAATATTAACTCACATTAGCCAAGATATATCTATTACAAACATCATTAAATGCAATGGGGCATTTATCACCAATAATATTAGGCCTTTGACATCAATGACAATATTTCCAACAATATCCCCCTTTGTCATTGATGACAACCTCAATCTTGAAACTGCCACATCCTATCACCTACACATACTATCATTTGAAAACATACAGTAACTCCCCCTTACTGTAGCAACCTGTACTTGTTCCCTATACCTATTTTTTCACCTATACCTATACCTATTATTCTCCCCCTTTGACATCAATGGCAAAGGGCCTACCTAGAGCTAACACTTAGCTCCCCCTCAACTGATGTTGAACATCAATGGCAAGAAGTAATATAAATTACTCCCAACTCCTCTTGCAGATCTTTGAATATATCCTTTGATTGTGCCTTTGAGAAGATATATGATAATACATTGCCTATCTTTTGAGAATCTATAATCAACTCATTTTAATATTTTCTTCTAATCTCACAACCTTTTGCATAAAACTTTAATGTGTATCCTTGAACACATATTTGACTTACACTCAATAGATTATGCTTACAAAACATTCTTAGTCTTGGTTCTACTATTATCAAAACTTAAAGTACCTTTTCTAGCTATCCTGGTAGTGGTTTTATCTACGAATTTCACTATGCCACCATTGATATTCTTTACTCTTATCTCCTGTAATATGCCTCAAACATCCGCTATCAACAAACCATGGCTGATCTTTATTTATTACATGTAAAGATGTCTGAACCTTCAGAGAATCTTCAAGTTGTTTCTTCTTCCATGAACATGTCTAGACCTTCTTGATGAATGGAGCTTTGAAACTCTGATCCTTCTTGATTGAATCTGCATGAGTATCCTTCTCTTTATTTTTGAAACTGTTAGCTCTTTTTCAACATGCTAATTTCTTATGAACATATCTATTTGAGACACCTTAAAAAATTTAAACACTACATAGCCTCAAACCATAATATTGATGCAAAACTTTCTTCAAAAATCTATTCCCTCGAAAGATATATCAATTAATATTCCAACTCACATTCTTGTTATACAATATAGCCAAGACCCAATAGCATCCACCATGCTTCAATTTTTCTTAAAATTGTCTCCTTGAAGCCTAGAAGAGACACCCCACAAAAAAGGGTCCTAGAAACAAATTTCAGGAGATTCCCACATCTCCTCTATTTTTTCCTTGATCTTCTTGTGTTTTTCTTTTAGAATCCGTTTAAGCATGTCTAACCTTTTTGACTTACTAACCTCAACATTTATGATGTTTTTCATCTTCTCAGCTTTTGTAACTATCCTATCTTGGCAAACCTCATGATCAAATGTAACAAGAGATTCTTCACAATCCTTCTTATTTGATTATTTTTATACTATATCAAGTAATTCATTCTCACTCTTAAACTCAACCTGATCAACCTTTACTATTTTAGGTCTCCAAACCTGAATTTGACTCTTCCCATATTTTATAGGGGCTCTATATCCTTTGACATACCTTGAATATCTCTTTACTTTATTTTGACATAATTTAGAAATATGGCCAACATTATGACAACAAAAGCAAACACTATTTCTCATACCTTTTTCTTGAATGTGACTGAGATCTCCCTTTGGTTGATTGCTTCTCCTCATGCAGTCTCTTGCCCTATGACCAACATGATGACAAACAAAGCAATAGCCATGAAAAGAATTTGAAAACTTGAAAGTGTTGGGCTACCTGATTGTCTTTTTTGATTTGACTTCAAAACTTACATCCTTCTTTCCTTGGACTAATATTTCATGATATTTATCAACTTTGATTATAAACTTCTCATGATTATCCTTTAAAGAACCTAACTCAACCTTCAACTGATTTCTCTCTTCTTCTTTTGATTTCAAACTTGAATTTTCAACCTCTAACTAATTCTTAAGATCCTGAATAAATATCTTATTTTCTTTTAATTCTGTATCCAACTTAAAATACAAGATACACACCTATTCTTTAAGAGATTCAACCATAGACTTCAACTCTTGATTCTCCTTCTTTAGCTTCCTGGCCATCTTGTGTTTTTCCTTGATCTACCTTCAAGCTATTAAACCCTTTCTAAAAAAACCTACTCTAATACCAATTGTTGATCATGGGATATACTGAGAGGGGGGGTGAATCAGTATATTATATATCTTATAAAAATTTCCCTTAATCAAATTCCACTTAATCAAACATTCAAGATATGCAATAAAACTAAAAAAATAAACACCACACAAGAGAGAGACACCTGATATAACGTGGAAACCCAATGTGGGAAAAACCATGGAGAAAAATCTCAAGTATATGAATGAGAACCATTCCAAACAATATTTGTAAGCACCAACTTATATGAGTACCAACCCCTTTGCTAAGCACCAACCCAAAAACTATTTGTGAGCACCAACCCACAGGAGCACCAACCCCTTTGCTGAGCACCAACCCAGTAACTATTCATGAGCACCAACCCACAAGAGCACCAACCCCTTTACTGAGCACCAACCCAACAAATATTAATGAGCACCAACCCATAGGAGCACCAACCCCTTTGTTGAGCACCAACACAACAATAATTCATGAGCACCAACCCACAGGAGCACCAACCCCTTTGTGTATACCACACAACTATCTTTCAATGTTGCTATCTCAACAAATGATAGTTCATTACAACATCTCTTGCCTCTCTCTCACCTTTTCTCTTCGAAGCTAGATATAACAAATAAAAATCATATTCATCTCTCACAAATTCTCTTCTCAGCTAGATATTACAATATCAAATCAACATCTCTCACTCATATTATAAATGGCTTCTCAAGCCTTTATTTATAGCTTTCCAAATGACCTTTGGCCTTCCCCCTTTGTATGACCCTTCATATCCTTGCCTTTGAAAATTCATGTGGTGACCCTTCATGAGCAAAAATGTCCTTCCCTCTTTTGTCCTTGGTGACTTTTCATATTCTTCAAAGTGTCCCTTCATAAGAAATTGTGCCCTTCCTCTTTTGTCTTCACTTGGTGCCTCTTGGAATTCCCCAAGATGACTCTTCATGGGAAAATGCATCCCATCCTTCTTTTGTCTTTACCCCATGGCTCTTTGAATTCTCCATGGGCTCTTATTTTGTCTCATATGCAACCAAAAATATATTCATTAATATTAAATAAGTATTAACTCACATTAGCCAAGATATATCTATTACAAACATCATTAAATACAATGGGTCCTTTATCACCAATAATGCTAGGCCTTTGACATCAATGCCAATATTTCCAACATACTAATCTAATGTTGGACCAGATAGGGACATAAAGAACGTATGAATAAAAAGGGAATCAATATAGGCAATCAAATAACATGCATGCCTAAATGCCCTGAGGGGCTATTGGGGATCCTCCTTACTTTAAAATTTAGAAAACTTGGGAAGTTCCCATTGAGGAGGATATGGTTTGGTAGGGATAGATGTGTGGATGGGCTCATTACAAATTTGGTCATATGATAGGATGTTGTGAACACCAGAGATGGATGAATCTAAGGTGGTCATTTTATCCATGATCTTTTTCATCACATTTATTTGGGGTTGTGTACCTAAAAATTTCTAAGGTTCATACTATTATGGTAGTTGTGTAATATATTGATAGTTGGTGGGAGGTTGAGAAGCTACCCCATATTGATATGTGGACACATGTGGTTAGGTGGATGCTATGTAAAGGTAGGTCGATACATGTTGTTCTGTAGTGGGTAGAGGTACATTCCATTTTGTGTTAGGGATGTAACCTAGGTTTGGTGCAATGGGAACTTATTAGGTAGGGGCAGTGGTTAGGTTGGTAATCAAAGGAAGGGTAGTGACCTTTGTGTTGATTGGTGGCAAGGTAGAAGGTATAGGTACCACAAGATTTTGAAGTGGGGTAGTGGTTAGCGGATTAGAGATATCTAAAGGAAGGTTTGAAATTCTAGTGGTAGGTACTCCCATGTTGAGGGGAGCATAGGTGGATAATGGTTGGGGTGCTCCTAGGGTAGAGGATTTGTTGGTGGGGGTGGAAGGTATAAGGGTGTTTGTAGGTTGGGTAGGTTGGTTTTCCATAGTAGTATAAAATGGATTATTAGTAGATGGAGAACCTTGGGTGGTCTATATTTGGGTGGTGAGTATGGTAATGGAAGTGTTTCCCATAAGGTGATAAGGTATGCCATAAGGTGGGTCCACAAGTGGAACTAAGGTAGGTGTGTGGTGAGGCATGATGGTAAGATAATGTTGAAGGGCCTCAATATTGTTATCTAAAAAAGTGGAAAGGTTTTCATCTCCTTAGGGAACTACTTGAGGGAAAAAATTACTTCATGAGGGGTGAGCAGAGTCCTCTAGTTTAGAGACGTACTCCATGGATGAGGAGGTATAAGAGGTTGATTGGTTTGGTGATGGGTTTTGTTCTAGTAAGTTTTTTTGCTGTTGATGAGTTATAACCATACAAGACAAGGGAGAGAGAATAAGAAACAATCTCACCACTCAAACAAAGAGAAGACAAGAAATTATTAAGGAAATCAAACACACACTAAAAATTATATTAATTCCTAAAGTTTGTTTTAGTCTCTCTTTTGGTTTATGCCTTAAGCTTTCAAGAAATTATGTGACTAAAATTGGTTTGTAGAGTAGGTACTAAAAAAGAAGTCTATGGTTGGTTTTAGGTTGTGTTTAGGATCTCAAAGAAGATCTGTATCTGAAATCAATACATGGCTTGGTATTAGGGCCTACCTCCTCACTTTACACAATGTAGTGATAAGGGTGTTGGGTGTTTAGCTAGTATATATCAATTTCTAGAGTTTATAATCAACTAGAGAGTTGAGTTGGTTCTCCTTTTCGTAATGACCTCCAATTAGGATTCTTAGGAAAGGGTAAGGTGACCACTAAGTGATGAAATCCTAGTTGAGCCTTGTCTAAAGTTGTTTTGTTGTTTTGATTGATGAAAATGATTTGGTTTGGTATGTGTAACAAGAGTGATTCTATGATCTAATTAACTTGATTTAATTTAACTAAGTGAGCTAAACTTGTAAGAAACCAATGTATGCAATTTATTTTAAACCCAAAATAAATTTTAATTTTGTTTATGAGCACAAATTAAGGAGAAGATCATATAGACGCAAACAAAATAAACCCAAGTAGAGAATCAAGGGTCCCACTAGGCATGCCATAATGTTTTAGAGAATTTTAGATTATATTTCAAGAAAGGAAAAAGAAGAAACTAAATATGGGTATGGTTGAAAAACCTATTTAATTGTGCACGCATTGAATTAGATGATTATGAAGAAATTCTCTTTGACTTGGAGGATGACCTATAAATAAGACAACACTAAATCAAATGGTTAGTTAGATAGATAGTTGGGTGCATTTCCTAGCACTAGCTAGATCATTAAAGCAAGAGCTTCCTCAGGGGATATGAATCCACGTGTTTTAAATAATTAATTTTAGAAAATAGAAGATAAAGTAATTGCATCAATTATAAAAATCTATTGAAATTGAATACAAAAAATGATTGATAAAATAATAGATGAAAATGACTAATATAGAGATAATCAAGTCAACACTAATGTTAAACAGGTCAAGTGTGCTTCAAAAAATAGGTTGGGGGTCTATGAACAAGAAAAAAAATGAAAATTGGATTTAGTTGAGGGTAAGTGGGTGAAAATAACTTGTTATTTTCTACCACAATGACAGTCAGTGGTTAGAGTGACCATTAGTGGTTGAGGTGACCATTAGTGGTTGAGGTAACCATTGATGGTTGTATAGACCATCAACAGTTAGGATGACTATTGGTGGTTACTATGTGTTAGGTTTGGGTTGATGAAAGTCAAATTGATGGGATCACAAAAGGAAATTCCAAGAGATTGGTTTGTATTGGGATGTTGTGAAATACAAATAAAGTATTTAAATAATGAGAAAAAAATACATAGCTTGTAGAAGGTTGGTCAGATGAGTGGTTGAGGTGGTTGGCTTGTTGGTGGAGTCTGGCATGATTTTGGTAGAGTAATGGTACTTATTTGTTGACCAAGGTGTAGTAGAAAGTTGGCTCTCTATCATGATGGTTGGATCACTAGATTGCTAGATGAAGTGACTTACAAAGAAAATCTAGATGCAAAGGCTATTAAAGTCTATGGATGGATCTTTTTCACCTCCTTCTCCTCTCTTCTTACTGGTAAGAAAGGAAAGGTACAACAAGATGTTAACTAGGATTTTTAATTATAACTTTTGCATGTAATGGCTCATACGTAGATTAGATGAACTAATTATAAAAAGGCAAGGCAGAGTAAAGATTGAGTTAAGTTGGTCTAAATAGTGGAACCTAACCATCAACAGTCAAGGTGACCATCAATGGTCACCCTAACCATCCATGGTTAGGGGTCAAAGGCAAGGTTGGTTAAAAGGTAGGTTTTAGCCACTAGGTCAACTAACTTAGGTTAGGTAGGTTAGGTTTAGTTAGGGGTTAAAAAGATCAAGGTTGGGCCCAAAGGGGTCTTGAGGTGGTCTAAGGGAATTAAGACATTTAAAACCATCATGTGCATATTTATAGTGTCTACAACTATCTAAGATCAATGTGTTTTCAAGTATCCAAGGTAGGAAGTGATCCTGAGAAGACACAAAAGGGTCATAGGTGTTGGGGGAATAAAGGGTAATGTTTTAAGGTAGCTAAATGGTTGGTGCAAAAAATTAGCACAAGTTCAATTTTTTCAACATGGAAATGTATTCATTGTGGTCAAAATGACCAAGGCAATGTTGTCACAAAAAGTACAAACATTTAGGCCAAAATGACCAAATACAAATGGTTTGGTTAGGTGGTGGGTTGGCAGATAAGGTGATATTGAATAGGTGTGGTTAATCATAAAAAAGGTGTTGTTGTTATCCCAAAAATGTAGAGGGGTTAATCATCGATGGTCAGGGTCATCTATCAATGGTTGCATAGTGATCATCAATGGTTGGACATCAACCCTAAAAGGCTGAAGGTTAAAAGTCAAATGAGGACTGTATTTCTTCATTTGTTAATTATGACCCATGGTGTTTCAAAATTGGTTAAGAAAAGAACATCAATGGTTTAGAGACACATGTGAGCTAAGGGAGGTGGTGATTAGGTGAGGTGGATGAAAGGTGCTTAGGTGATCTTATGGGCCAAAGTATAATTGAGCTAGTATCGATGCAGAGAGGTGATAATAGTGTACAAGGGTGAGTGGTGGTGGTTGTGAGAGTTCCACCATGATGGCATTCATGGAAAGAGGTAGGTAATGTAATTGAATTTATAGTTTATGATTAAAATTGTTATTTTTATAGCTTATTATGGGTGGGTATGGGTAGTCATTTTGAATTTATGGGGTTTTGAGGAATGGGTATGAAATTGGCTATGGGATGGGTAGGTGTTGTGTGGGAACTAGTAGGGGTGATAAATAGAGTAGGGGTAGGTGAAAATTAAGAATATTGGTTGATGTTTTAGGTAGTTTAAGTAATATGTAGGGATTGGTGTGTTGATAGCAATCACCACATAGTGACCATCAATGGTCATTATCGATCATCATCAATCGATAGCCTACCATTGTCAATTGATATTCAACCATCAATGGCTGATATGCAACCATCGAAATGGTCAGTGTGTAGATTGTCAATGGCTCACCACTAAACCATAGATGATCAAGGGTGATTGGAAATGGTTCCACAAGGAACAATCATTGGTTGATATTGAAACATTGATGGTTTTAGATAAGGTAAAAATATAGTGGAAGAATGGGTGAAGGGTAAGGTAAAGGAAATATAGGTGTAAGGTAAATTAGGTAAAGTTATTGAGGGTGAATTAGGTTAGGGTATACATATATGAGGTGAAAGGTAAGGTTAGGTTTAGGGTAGTAGTCATAGGTGGCATTATGATAGCTAAAGTATAATAAGGATCGTGCCCAACCTTGAAGGTGAGGGAATAGTTTTAGGTGCAGGATTGAGTACCATAACTCCTAGATGAGGTCCATCAAGTGATGATAGAATAGGAGTGGGATCACTTAAAAATAATGGTCTTGGGAGTATCTTATATTATTAGCATGTACTTAGATATGTGGATATGTTGGTGGTCTTCATTAAGAGATGAGACCCAACTACCAACACATTATTTCTATCAAATAGAGAGATGATAACCCTACCAAAGGACATCTACCTAATCATGAGGCTACTAATACAAGGGGATTCAATAGAGGAAATCAATGATGAGGAGTGAGATGAGATCATGGATGTGCTATAAAATGAGGATTCAATACATGTAATGTGGCACACTGGGGCCCTCCATTATGTACCCCTATTCTATAGGGATAGGGGATCACGATGGGTCACCACAATGATGATGATGGTTATGATGTGCTACACATTATGAGACTTGAGTAGTGTTAGATTTTTGTTGGTGTTTTTAGGAGTTATATTAGGCATGATGATGGATCTAAAAATGTGTTCATGAATACATGTCTTACTAGTAAAGATCTACTATGGGGTCTAGGGTTATAGATAACACAAGAGGTATGGAATTAACATCAATTTTTTGATACACTAACAGGCATATGAGCATATTAGGGTGATTTAACTAGGTGGGTTTCCATGGCATGGGTTTATTTAGATGGATTATAGAGTTGGATTCATGCATTAAAAGCATGATTATGTGCTCATAAGACCATGGGAGGGATAGGGGACTTGGAGTGGTACCAAGATAGGTTAAATGCAGTAGTTAAGGGTGATGTCATCTAGAGACCATATTTCATATTATCAACATGGGTAGGTCTTATGAGGTAGATATTGTCATTATAGTGTTACATGTGGATTGAGGGTAGACTAGAACCTGAGGTAGAGTTGATTCTTTTTGATAGGTTGAAGAGGCAGTTTGGGCTAGTGCAAGATATCCTAGGTACTTTCTTGTTGTACCAAAGAGAAGATGTAGAGTTTCCATTACCTGATCCATAACTGAAGGAGCTTGAGTTTGATTAGGAGGAGCTACCAACAAGGCTAGATATTTATGATGTAGAGGTCACATAGGAGTACCTTATGCAATTTTAGGCACACTATGACATGACAGTGTTTGGAGGAGATGATGTATAGGTTGGATAGTAGGCCATAGATGTTGATATAGGGGAAGGGGTGGGGACCAAATAGAAGTGGATGCCCCTAATAGATAGGGGTTTCTCATAGAGAAAGACCAAGCATAAGCAGTACTGGTTGTAGCATAGGGAGCCTTAGCATTAGTGACCTAAGAGAGAAACACAACATGGGGCCTGATGACCATTCTTAATGGGGATAGAGGTCAAGCTAGAGCTCAGATAGCCATGGCTATAAAAGAGAGAGATTCTATAAAATAGGGAGGATGTGAGTATTGGCACCTATAGGACCATTAAGGACTATCTTTATGGCAAGATATGTAGTAATAATTGAGGAACTAATGTATTATGAGGCCTTGGTTTTTACACATATTCTATATGAGCCTAGATGGGGTGAGTATAGATCAAGGATCATCAAAGGTGATAGAAGTGTGATACTAAGTCAGTGGGCTATATTTACATGTGGATAGGCAAGTTCATGAGGTGGGCAGGCTCTAAGAGGTAGTGGTGTTCTAGGGTCTTCGACTCATATGAGACCTTATATTATTGATGCACTATATTATTTTGATATTAGCTTGCAAGCTGATGTATCGAGGTGTATATGATTTTGATAGACTCAAACATTATTGTCAAATGATTATTTTAATTATGATTTCATGATGTGGTTATGGTGTTTAGATGTTATGTATGGATGTGATGATTTAATTTATGCTCATGATGGTGTTGATATTGATAGATGTTTGTTTATATTTATGATATGATGATGATTATGATGTTCTGTTTTGTTGGACATGGATATGATGCTTGTGATTTTTGTCATGGTTAATGATGATTATGTTTAGGATGTTATTATGGTGTATGGATGTTATTTATAGATCAAGATTTGGTTTTATGATCATGACAATGGATATGGTTATTAATGCTTACATTCAAGGTATTATGATGGTGTTTGTTATGATTGTGGCTATTGATGATAATTATTGGTGATTATGTTCATGATGATCATGCTCATGTTTTAAATTAATGAGTCTATGCTTCCTTATCTAGCTTAGACATGTGATGGATAACATATGTGAATGACTCATTCATTGTTGATGTATGATTAAATGGTTATAGATATGATAGATGGTTTATGATTAGTTGACGTGATATGTTATTAGATGATGTTTGATGTATGGGATGGTTAATTCATTAAAATGTTATTATGATTAACAACATTTAAATAAATAAGGTAAGAAGGCAACCATGAAATAAAACACATAATTGGTAGTTAAATGTTTTTGATGAATTTCATTTGTTTAGATTAAGGTGAATCAATCTTAAAACACATAGAGTAAGTTGGATAACAAAACTAAATGTAAGAGAGGATAAGAGAGAGAAGACAATCAAGAGATAAGCATCATAATGAATGCATCAACAAGTGAGTATGAGAGAATAAGAAGGCATGATTCTTATTCTTTGGCAAGGACTAAAAAATAATAAAGTCAGATCGACTTATGAACATAAGCCCTTAGAATGCTTCACATTTAGCATTTTTTAGTTAGTTAAATAGTTTCATGCTTCGCATAATGTCAAGTAAGCTCAAAAATCCCTTATTTATAGAGGGTATAAAGGGGAGATGGATGAAAATGGAACCTTATTGTGAAACTAACATGCCTCTTTATGAAGTTACTAATGAGACAATATAAACAAGAATATGTCATATAAGGTGTAGACTGTCGATGCAGGAAGTCTATTAATGAAAGATGATTACGGAATCCAAAATTATTTTTGCCTTTTTCTGATTTTGATAATGGGTCATTTGATTGGGAAGATTATCAATGTGAAAATATTCCCATGAATTTTTATGCTTTGACAAATGCTTTACTCAGCCATCCTTCAAGGGAGTCATCTAAGTTTATAAGATTTGTTTAAGAATTTTGACAATTGTCTTTTAAGGGAGTAGTTTACCTTAGATTGAGTAATTTTGAATGATTTTTAGTAGTTGTCCTTTAAGGGAATAGTATGTGAATGCTTGGAATGACCCATATAATATATAAGTTTTGCATTTTTGTGATTTTTTGGTTGATTTTGTTTTTTATATTGACATGGGTTTTCTTAGATAGGCTCAAAAAGTTCACTTTCATGATGGAAAGATGAAAATATAAGAAGCTTTAAAATGGGTAAATGAGTTTTAAATAATAATGACCATGGGAATATATCCTATAAAGGCATGAAAAGTACCATGAGAACCATTCCATGGGTAGAAGCATGATACCCATGTTCAAAATTAGGCTAAGTATATGATGGATAATTGTATGTGTAGACACCGAAATCATGTCGACTCCCCTGGTCATTCCCCATCTTATTCTTCTTCGCCTATTTAACCCTTGTCGATCACTTGTTCCACCAACCTTGACCTTGGCAGCATGTAAAAATGAGCACAGAGCTAAAGCTAGACTCTATCCCCATTGTGCATCTGCCGACGACGGCCTTTACCCCGGCCGATGTCGCCGACGTCGGTCACTTATCGGCCGACGTCGGCAATTTTGCCGACGTCGGTCACCTTACCATTATCCGTTATCAATTATCATTCAGTTCCAAATCAGTTTTCCGAACGGTTATCAAACCGTCTCTCAAACCGTCCCTTGCCTTCATCAACGTCCGCCAACCATTCGAGAGGCTAATCAACTAATCAATCAACCGATCAATCAATCAATTGACCTCCGAAATCTGACATTCACAATAGACCCTTGCAATCAACACTCTCACAATCAACCAACTCCGGCATCAACCAATCTACATTCGCTTCAATCTGGCACTACACAGACAACTTCAACTATGGCTTTCATCACGTCTTCTGACAGGTAAGTATTTTCTCTATTTATTTTCATTTCTTTCTGATTATTATTTGTTCATTATTTCTATCATCCCAAATCTTCAAACCACAGACCCAAGTCCTGAATCTCTCCTTTACATCCCTGCCCACTACCCCAATCTATAACTCTATCCAGACTCGACTAAAACCCCCAGACTCTATCCAAACCTTACCTTACCTTGCCCAGACCCTGTCCTGACCTTATCTCGATTCTATCAGACCCTGTCCTGACCCTATCTAAACCTTGTCCCGATCCTATCAAGACCCTGTCCCAACTCTCCCAGACCTTCTGCAACTCGTCCAGACTCTGTCCAGAACCTGCCCCGACCGACGCCGGTCACTACCCTGACCGACGCTGACAGTTTGACCGACGCCGGCACCTTCCCTAACCGACGTCGGCACCACAGAGACCGACACCGGTGACTGTGCAGAATAGTGCTACATATCAGGTACGCATTTTATTTTTTGTCTTTTATTTCTGTCATTTTATCTTTTATTATCTACTTTTGTCCAATATTCTGCTTTTTTATCAGTGGGTTGATATCCTTCTAGGAAGTCTTTGTACTTTCAAGATCGGGCATTCGCCTGACAGCCCACCATATCTTTGACTAATGTTTTTCCGTGTTTTAGCCTTTTCTTCTTTGCAGGTGTCATTCCTCCACAGCCAAAGAGGAGAATCTTCCAACGTCTGATTTCGGTGCGCATGACTTTATCAGGTATCTTCTAGCCTTAACCATTTCTTTTAGTTTCTTACTTCTTCTTTGAATGTAGAAAGCAATTTTGCATAAAAACATTCTGGCATGCCCGGTGGGACCCTAGGGCCTTCCTTGGGTTCTTTCTTTCTTTCGTTCATATAGGTGCATTAGGTTCCTTCCTTTTCACCTCCTTTCATCTTTTCTTAAATGACATCATAAGCAGGACTAAAACGAACTTTTCTTTTCTTTCTTGCACTTCTAGACTAGCTAAAACTCATATTCTTCGACTCTTTCTCCATTCTTCTTCATACGAACAAACATTTCGACTTGGGCATTAAAACACTTTGCATTCATTTCTATTTGCCTGCATCTCTTAGACCACACATAGTAATTAAACCGCATATTGAATTAATCTAGATCACTTGATGTTACACGACCGAACCACTTGCACAAATCAAACATTTTAACTTACCTGAGACAAGGCCCGACTGGGATTTCATCCCCCAGCGGATACCTTACCCGTCCCGGTGATCTTACTTGGATTTCATCACCAAGGGGAAAGCCCACTCCGTTCTCTGGCGGAGTCTAATCTCTAGGCGAGGTATAACTTGGCTAAGCGAAACCAGCTAACCACTGGAATCGTGAAGTGAGGGGAGCTTGCTCCTTAGCACCAGGTCACGTACTAAACCTAACACAGATTTCTTGAGCACCATAATAAAACCTGAAACCATCCATAGACTGCTTCTTCTAGGACCCGACTCAAATGCCAACCTTCCTCTACACACATTCTAAGGCATAAGCCACTATAATCCTAATAATTTACTTCTAGGGTTTTAGGATCTGCTTGTGTCTTCATCCTTTTTTAGTTCTTATCTGCTTGTTTGAGCTTGTGAGGACGTTCTTCCTTGCCTTGAATGGTTCTGACTCGTAGCCAAGCCAAGGCTCTAGTCGATCACGCGAGGCATCATCCTTTTCCGTCTACCCCACCTACAACCAATCCTATAATGGAGTTCTACTCAGAGACCAAAAGAATTCCTATTAGACCATCCCCGACCCAATCGCCTATTATCCCAGAAGGGGACCAAGATTTTGCAAGATTCTTGGACCTCAATACCGCAGCCCTCCAAAACTATCTCACGAGAAACCCAATGCGAGACCTTTCGGGTGATGTGGCGATGACATCAACACTGTTCGCCACCCAACCTTTTACGACCCAGCCTTTTGCCTCAACCGTTAACCCGACCATGGCCAATACGGAAAGTTTGGCCTCCACATCTATTTTTAGACTGACCTCCATCGGGGTTTCGTTACCCCCTCAACCGCCTTTAATTCAACCAAGTTCTACATCATACCAGAACTTGATTGCCTCGACCCCACACACTCTTGCACCTATATATGCAGGAGTGCCTACCTCCTCTTTTGCCCATGCCACCACACAACCTCCTTTGGCGGTATCTGGTTAGCCTATGCATTCTACCTTCATAACCCAACCACCCTTAGCCTCTACTTCTACCCCTGCGACTGGTCATCCGTACATTGCGCCCTTAATGGTATAACTGACTATGTTGTACGCCTCTTCTAGCCTCTTTCAAGCGCCTTACAATCTAGGGGGTGCTCCATCCACCAATCCGTCAGCAGCTTCTATCTTCGGTTCAAGTAATATCTCTTCATATGACCAGATTTACAACGAGCCCATCCATCCTTTTGTCCCTATCCGACCATACCCCAACCATTGGGAGCTTCCTAAATTTACTCGCTTTTAGAGTAAGGAGGACCCACAACAACATCTACAGGCATTCAGACATGCCTGTTACCTTATCGCCCACGATGATGCGTTACTTCTACGCACGTTTCCTATGTCTCTTTCTGGCCCTGCCCTTGACTGGTATAGCTCCCTTACCAGACATTCTATCTTTTCATTCATTCAACTTGCCCAACTATTTGTTGACCATTTCTCAATCAATATCACTAAACAAATCTCGATCACAGACCTTTACTCTATTAGGCAATTTGACGACGAATCAATAGTCAATTTTGTTGCCCGTTGGAGAGGCTTGATTAACCAGCTCTCCTTCTCCTTGCCTCAACCCAAGCTCATTGAGCTCTTTTCTCGAGCATGTGCCAGCCACATCTCGTCCACCTTGTGGGTTTAAACATTCCACACTTTCGACGAGGCCTTCACCATGGCCCGAAAGCTTGAACTCCGCGCTATTGAAGAAGATAAGGTCAAATTATGTAACACTAACACAAGAACCAATGACCATTCTTCTTCCAGACCTTCTTCTGCCAACTCTCAATCCAAGGGGTCGGCAAACACTGTCATCTTCAGACCATCATCTTCAACAATAACCAACCAACCATCATCTTCAACATTAGACTACATCAATAAACATTTTCAACGTCAATCCATATAGCATCAATTCACTCCAATTGGGGAGTCATATGCCTCTGTCTTGGATAAACTCATCAAGCAGGGGGTCCTCAATCTCCCTTCAATCCGACCACATCAATTCGACCCCTCAACACCTATCCCTGCATGGTACAGGGAAAACCACTTTTGCAACTATCACTGTGTCAAAGGCCATGACACAGATCACTGTCAAACTTTCAAAAACATCATCCAGGACATGCTAGACAAGGGGGATCTCATCTTGGACAACCCAAACGCACCGCCCAACCAAAACCTCAACATCTTCAAGCAACCTTTTCCTAATCACCCGCCTACTCAAGATAATATCCAAACCATGATCAATGACCCTCAAGACCATGATATACACACAGTCGACACTATCTTTTCTCTTATCCCTGACCAACCTCTTTCACAGGTGGAAGACCCTTCTTCCCCTATACCTCCTCCACATGGTGAAGAACTTTCTTCTCCTACTTGTCCTCCATCAACTTCTACCATATTGGAGGATGCTTTGACCACATCAACACCAGCTGCCTCGCCTTCATCCTTATTATCATCCATAGATAATCACACCTTTTTGACTCCCCAATCACACACAGAAGCCATGACTACTCTGGCGCTCTTTCCACTTAAAGAGCCCACATCTTCAATCTCTTCTCCATCGAGAGAAGAACCGTCCACATCTAAGTCCAAACCCGTGCAGGCGTCCATCATGCCCAAAGAGATTAAACCTCTTGGTGTTCGCCCCACATTTAACCTCACCTCGCATAAAGGTGGCCCTCAACCCAAACCAAAGAAGGCTACTAAACCACACCGGAAGCATACTTCCCCACCTTCTTCATTACCTTCAATCTTGGGCCCACATCCGTCCACTTTACTCGGAGTGCTTCCCACTCCCATACTTCATAGCGGCATGCCACCTCCATTACTCCTTCAACCCGTCAGACTTATACTTCCTCCAAACCATCGACCAACATCTCTTACGCCCCTCAAACCAAAGTCACCAACCCTCACTGCGACAAAACATCCAGACCCGTTAGCAGGTTCTTATGCCTTGCTGTTACGGCAATTATTGTAGTCCTCTCGTATCTATCTCCCATCGCTTAAATCATATCAATCTCTCAGACCAAAACCACCATGGTTTGACGACACTCGCATTTGTGCGTATCATCGCACGCCTGGGCACGACACCAAACATTATTGTGCCCTCAAGGTTGCTATTCGCCAATGTCTTGGGAATGACACCCTTCTTCTCGACCACATCATCAATCAACCTTCAACACCACCCCACTCATCAACTCTCGGATCAAGACCATCTTGGTTCGACAACTCTAAATTCTGTCATTATCATCACACTCTGGGACATGACACCGAGCGTTGTTGTGCTCTTAAAGCTATCATTCGTCACCAACGGAGAAAGGATACCCTTCTCATCAAGGATCCTCTTGACCACCCCTCCGATAAATCATCAACACCAACCCATGCCTCTCCAACCTCGTCACCTAAATCAGGATCTCCACACCAGACTAGGGTCCCTTCACCGCCTTTAACCCCCTTATTCGAAATCAACACTGTCCATCTAACCACCAAACCTCAATCGACCTTAACCAATCCATCAAACGCTCTCCCTATCCGCTGGGGGAATTCAACCTTCATCCAAACCTCGACCAATTTTTCAACACAGTCTCGACCACATATCAATCACTCTTTCAACTTAGCCTCAACCAGACTAGCAACCAAACATTTAACCCGACCTCAACCAAACTTTCAACCCAACCAAAGACCAAATACCAACCAATCAACCCTCGAACAACCATTGACCAACTATCAAATGACCAAATCTCAACCAAACATTGACCAACCTTTTTATCAAAACATTCAACCAGTCTCGACCAATCAACAACCATATCAACCAACTTCACATCCACTCATCAATCAACACCTGACCAATCTGGAAAGAGTAAATGGGGCAAGTTTGCTCCTAATTGACTCGGACCTTATCACGCACAAGCATACACCAGGGACTTATCAGACCCTGAGCCCTTTTATGCCTTTCATCTGCGACCGTTCTACTGCTAGTCGAGTACTCATCCACTTGACACTTAACTTGAGCTCATCCCTTGAGCAATCCCCGTCCTCTTAAATCCTATTTCCTTTCAACCTTATTCCTCTTAACAATTCCTATAACCCTTTTATGCTGTATGGATGCTTTGTCCTAATAAAAGGGAGCCCTTGACCTTCTATAATCTTGTCCATGACTCACATTTCTATAAAAACAAATCAAGATGTCACAATATCCATGGTCACTATATCAATATCAAAATCAAAAAGCAGACTGCTCCCTCAAAGGACAGCTATACTATCATTGCTGTAATTAATAGACTGCTCCCTCGAAGGACAACTATTCAAAGCCCTTATATTAAACAAAAATCTAGACCACTCCCTCGAAGGATGGCTATGACTAATCTGGCAATAAACAGCACTATTTTAGAAGCTTCCCGCATTGATCAGCTTCACAACTTGACCACCAAGCAAATGACATCTCTATGCAGGCTTCCCGCATTGATCAGTCTGCCCTAAAAAAAGAACAAAAACAAAAAAAAAAAAAAAAAAAAGAGTCATGGACTTGACTTATAGTTGTCTCGGGGTCTCCTATAAAAAGGGGCATAGTTATCTCTGCTCTTAAAATGGATTACCCTCTTTCCTCCTCCTATCACCTGCTCAAGGGACTTCGAGCTCACTTTAAAGTCGAAGTGATTCAATTACCACTCTAACATCACTATGGTCAACGACGTCACGCATGAATGGGGCTCTTGGTTCTCATAACCCCTATCTCTGCTATCTTTTTGGTCCTTGTCAATGAAAGAGCACTATGCTTTTCACTTCTTCTGCACTTTGGTCACATTCACCTTCATCACTTGTCAATCAACTCGACTCAACTCTCTTTTTAGACCACCCCATAGCCTATTCCCCCTAGTTTCTATGGACACCAATACACATGGAAACTATCGACCCGCCGCAATTTATGTTCAGCATAAACCAATACTTGCTGAAGCATAAATAAACCTCAATTCATTTTTAGCATACATCCATCACAAATATGGAATATTGCTAGGGATGAAAAACCCCTCAACCAATGTTGCAGAATACACCATTTGGAAAAGGCTGCAACATCTTTTCTCCTCATCATTTCATCATAACTAAGCCCAATCTATCAACCATTTTTGGCCACCTGTCTACCACTCAGACCCTTTGTCCGAACTACATTGGTCTGAGGCCCTTCCACAGGGGCTATATAGGCAGCACTCAGATGACACGACTGTCTTCTGGGGTTAGCTTGACCATTCTCATTTGTTCATCTCTTTGATGGACAAACTTTTTTTCCTTCTTTTAACCATAACCTTGCCCTTGACCACGACCAATTTCATCCCTTTGTCCCTCCCTCCCTTCAAGGGAGAACTACATTGGCCTGAGGCCCTATCACCAGGGCTATGTAGGCAGCACTCAGTTGACATGGGGTCTTCTGGGGTTAGCTCGGCCGCATCCTTTCGTCCATTCCTCCCCTCGACCACCAACCATTGGAGATCATACCTATCTCCTCCGACCTCGACCACTTCCAAGACACTGTTGCCTTGGTTATTTTTGCATATATGCTACCTCATGACTGGTTAGCAGAATTATCCATAGACTATTTTGACCCTTCGTAAGTATAGGATCACAAGCCAGTTGATCCCTACTACTTGTGGCATTTTCGTGTTTCTGGGAGCACTTCCTGAGCCTGGGATACCTGGAACACGATGACCATTTGGAGCTTCAGCTTCGATTGAATAACCCGATCAGCAGACGACTAAATGTTGGGGCCCGGTTATTTCAATTTTGGCACTCCTCGACCCTTGACCTGCGACACTTTGACCTAACCATCTCGTGCAGTGGTATGCACGCAATCACGACCTTTGCAGCGTTCACCCTCACCCCTTTTTCATCCACTCTTTGTCAAATCAGCACCCGATTCTCGGTTCCCTTCCCTTGACTCCTGCTTTGAGGGGGAATACCTTATCCATAATCGGGGCAAGCCGCTTCATGTTTTTGTCTTGCAGTTCATTCAAACAACCAACAAGACGAAATCAACCTTATCCCTCACCTGGGGCAATCACTCCTGTTTTTGTCTTGCAGTTCATCCAGAACAACCAACAAGACAAAAAGGGGCAAATGTAGACACCAAAATCATGTCGACTCCCCTGGTCATTCCCCGTCTTATTCTTCTTCGCCTATTTAACCCTTGTCAATCACTTGTTCCACCAACCTTGACCCTGACAGCATGTAAAAATGAGCACAGAGCTAAAGCTAGACTCTATCCCCATTGTGCATCTGCCGACGACGGCCTTTACTCGGCCGATGTCACCGACGTCGGTCACTTATCGGCCGACATCGGCAATTCTGCCGACGTCGGTCACCTTACCGTTATCCGTTATCAATTATCATTCAGTTCCAAATCAGTTTTCTGAACGGTTATCAAACCATCTCTCGAACCATCCCTTGCCTTCATCAGCGTCTGCCAACCATTCGAGAGGCTAATCAACTAATCAATCAACCGATCAATCAATCAATTGACCTCCGAACTCTGACATTCACAACAGACCCTTGCAATCAACACTCTCACGATCAACCAACTCCGGCATCAACCAATCTGCATTCGCTTCAATCCGGCACTACACAGACAACTTCAACTATGGCTTTCATCACATCTTCTGACAGGTAAGTATTTTCTATGTTTATTTTCATTTCTTTCTGATTATTATTTGTTCATTATTTCTATCATCCCGAATCTTCAAACCACAGACCCAAGTCCTGAATCTCTCCTTTACATCCCTGCCCACTACCCCAATCTATAACTCTGTCCAGACTCAACTAAAACCCCCAGACTCTGTCCAAACCCAACCTTACCTTGCCCAGACCCTGTCCTGACCTTATCTCGATTCTATCAGACCCTGTCTCGACCCTGTCTAAACCTTGTCCCGATCCTGTCAAGACCCTGTCCCGACTCTCCCAGACCTTTTGCAACTCATCCAGACTCTATCCAGAACCTGCCCCGACCGACGCTAGTCACTACCCCGACCAACGCCGGTAGTTTGACCGACGCCGGCACCTTCCCTAACCGACGCCAGCACCATAGAGACCGACGCCGGTGACTGTGCAAAACAGTGCTGCATATCAGGTATGCATTTTATTTTCTGTCTTTTATTTCTATCATTTTATCTTTTATTATCTACTTTCGTCCAATATTTTGCTTTTTTATTAGTGGGTTGATATCCTTCTAGGAAGTCTTCGTACTTCCAGGATCGGGCGTTCGCCTGACAGCCCACCATATCTTTGACTAACATTTTTCCGTGTTTTAGCCTTTTCTTCTTTGCAGGTGTCATTCTTCCACAGCCAAAGAGGAGAATCTTCCAACGTCTGATTTTGGTGTGCACGACTTTATCAGGTATCTTCTAGCCTTAACCATTTCTTTTAGTTTCTTACTTCTTCTTTGAATGTAGAAAGCAATTTTGCATAGAAACAGTATGATCCTGGTTTAATCAATCATCCTTAAAATAAGGAGATGAATGTTGATGAAAACAAATGATGAGCTTAATTTAGACAAATGGTGAGTTTGATCTTGTTTAAAAGAAAGGATGCAGATGCAAAGCATTAAAGGTCTCAAGTTCTGGTTTCCCTTTAAAATATGACAATTAGTAAGCTCCCAATCTATACTTGTGCATTATGATATAAGGTCTAAGCTAAGTAAAAGCAAACTTGCCACACTTTCTCTTGTCCATATTGGTTATATGTTAATTTTCCCTTAATATTAGTTCTTTGATAATGAATTCCCTCACTTTGAGGTGTTTTTTATAAGCACATTTGATTTGTTCTTGATAAACATGAAGCTGGGTATAGATAAATGACATTCATCAAGTAGTTCGAGTTGGGATAAATGGTATTGATGATAATCACCCTCATAAATGAGATTTTTAAAGGATACACAAAGAGAGATAATTTGGACTTTGAGAGGCTAGATAATCTCTGCTCCAAAAATAAAAGAGAAAGGGGTAGCACCCGTAGGTGTTTGAATGTTAGTAAGATATACCCATAAGGTGAAGTGCATGTGTAAATACCAGTCCCAACTAGATGTATTAACCATTTTAGTTAGCATGCTATTGAGAGTTTTTTTATAAGCTTAAACCTATCCATTAACTTGTGGATGATAGGAAAATGGGAAACTTAACTTGATATTGAATGGATCACAAAGGCTTTGAACTTGTTTATTCTTAAAAGACTTACTATTATCAGTTATTATTTTATGAAGAACACTGAAATGATAGATAATGTGATGGTTGATAAAACCAATTATTTTTTTATCTTTAGTTGAGATAAGAGGAATATCATCTACCCATTTGGTTAAATATTCTATTAGAATGATGATAGAATCATTTCACTATGAAGAATGGGGGTTAATTTCACAAATAAGATCTAGACCCCATTATGAGAAGGGCCAAAAATATTTTGATACTTCGAGACTATGGATAGTTACATGATGTAAATTTGTATGTTGTTGAGATTTAACACACTTCTTCACATAATCACAAAAATCTTAGTTGAGGGTGGACCAATAGTAGCCAAGGAAAAGGATACATTTAGCGATAGGCCACTAAAGTGCCCTTCACAAACCCCATCATGCATTTCCTTGATAGCATGAGAGATTTTATTTCTACATAGGTAGGGGAAAATAAGGCCATCAAGGCCATTCTTGTAAAGGATTCCCCCTATTATATTATAATGAGAAGTAATTTTAATGAATGATCTTTAGGTGTTCTTAAAAAGATTGGAAGGGATGACGGCAAGGTTGAGATAGTCAAAGATCTGATTATACTAAAGGTCAAGTTGGGTCTCCTCCACATTAAAGATGGTTAAATAATTTTATTTGATATAAGAATGCTAGGTAATATTATGGATAACAATGGATATCTTAGAGTTAGAAGGTGTAGATGGGATTTAAGAAGTGAGAGAAGGCATCATATTGGCAAACTTGTTAGTAGATCATGGAGTGGTTTAGATATGATAGTGTTTAAATGATGTTGAGAGCACATCAAATAATTTCTTTTACTATTTAAAAACATCATTTTTATATTGATAAGACCCATTAATTTGGTTGACCATGAGTTGGGAGTCACCAAAAATACTGATCATCTTAATTCCCAAGGCTAAAGTGGTTTGGAGACCTATCACTAGTGTTTCATACTTGACCATATTATTGGTATAATTTAAGTCAAGTTTGAAGGATAAAGGAAGAGGTTAAACATTAATGGAAATAAAAACGATATCAAATCCCCCACAACATTGATATTTTGATCCATTAAATAACATTTTCATTTAATAGGTGATGTCATCCTGAGAAAAGGTGGTGATGGACTCATCGAGAAACTCAAGGAAGGATGGTTGGTTGTCCACTAAGGGTTATTTGGCCAAATTGTTGGTGATGAATTTCCATTTTATAGATTTTTACTAGAGGAAATCAAGGTTAAAATCAGCTAGTAACATGAGCCACTTAGCCCTATACTAGTTTTGGTATGGCTTGGAGTGCATATACTTGAGTGGGTCGGTATTGGTTTTGACATAGGTCTCGTGGTTAAAAATGTAGTAGCAAAGCTTTATATCCATGAATATCAAAGTGATGCAAATTTTTTAGGTATGGTTTTACCAAGTCTCATACTCTCTAAATATATGGCTTATATAGTAGATGACTTACTCTTTATGCTATTCATCTCGATGGGCTAGCATTGCCCCTAAGGAGTGGTTGGTGGTAGAAATATAAAGGTAAAAATGTTGATCTTCCTTAGGAGGAATGATTATGGGTGGAGAAATAAGGTAATATTTAAGTGAATTAAAGGCCCTTTGACAACCTTTATTCCACTTAAAAGATACATCCTTTTTTAGAATGTGGTGAAATGGCTGGCATCAATCTAAAAGCTAAGAGATAAATCGATGAATGGATTGGAGCTTCCCCTACAATCTACAAAGTTGGTTGAGGTGGGTGGGAGGAGAAATGCTGAGGGTTTATTTAATTTTGGTAAGATTGAATTCAATTCCTTGAAGGGAGATGATAGATCTAAGGATCTTTATTAATAAGACCCAAAAAATACACTTCTTGGGGTTAAGGAAGACATGGTAAGGGATGAGGCATTAAAGATAATTTAAATAATGGAAAAATGATCTTTATGACATTTAGATTTCCTAAGAAGGTTATCAACATAGTCTTCTATGATTTTGTGAATAAGTTCATGGAATATGTAGGTCATAGCATGTTGGTAGGTTGCACCAACATTATTTATACCAAAAGGAATGAACCTATAGAAAAAATTTCCCTAGGGGATGATAAAAGTGGTTTTGTATTGATATGTAGGGGTAATTAAGATCTGATTGTAACCTAAGAACCCATCGATAAGAGATAGCATCTCATGGCTGGTTGTAAGATCAATAAGCTAGTCAATTTTTGGCAAAGGAAAGTCATCCTTTGGGAAATCATGGTTACGGTCACATAAGTATACACAAATGAAAATTCCTCCTATTTCTTTGGTGATAGGGATGATGTTTGATACCCATCAAGGATAATCAATGGGTTAA
The DNA here is from genome assembly GCA_037957365.1 of Torreya grandis. NCBI lineage: Eukaryota > Viridiplantae > Streptophyta > Pinopsida > Cupressales > Taxaceae > Torreya > Torreya grandis. Next base: position 75,809 of record JARHVA010005650.1, read on the forward strand.
ATGAAATTTATGGATAGGAGGAACTGAAGTTATTCTTTGATGATAAGGGCTATGCAAGGGTACATCTAATGAAGTTTTTACCTAATTGTCTTACATTTTAGTTGGTGACTATATTATGGGTGGTGATGAAGGGGTTGATTCCTATAATTTTGTTGTAAGACCAAGTAAATGCTATGCTACAATCTTTCAATAAGGTAGGGAAATCTTGAAGCTCCATGAAATTTAGTGATTGGTTGATTTTGAAAATGCATAAGTTATACATAGTACCCAAGTTGATATCCATGGTGGATTCATTAAACATGGTTTAAGTCTAAGGGGGAAGGGATTTACGGATAGAGGAATATTTTTCACCAAGTTAGTCAAGAATGAAATTGTCATCTTGACACTGAACTATATTAATGTTAGGAGAGTCATCTCTTAATACCTCAAGATGAGTTAGAGGAATGGTTATGGTCTCCACATCATTTTGATAAGTTAGGGGTCTAAGGTTTAACATGTTTATGAACAAAAATTTATGGGGGGATGATGTTGAATCCTTAGTGGCAATGGTGAAATGGATGGTGAAGATGGGAATTCTTCATCCATGATGGTAATGGGAGGTGAGTCTGTTGGTTTTTTGGGTGGAGTAAATTTTAGACCAAATCTATCATAAGTATTTTGATTCTTACATGGAGGAAACTCATGTAGTCCTTGCTCATAACTTCCTAGACCGAATCCATTCCAAGCACACCTATGGAGGTCTATCTTGGAGAACTCTAGTTTATTTAGGTGGGAGAAATCAGAGGGGAATGGTCAAAAGAAGAGGAGCTTGAGGAAGTGGTTGATTAAATCCCCCACATATAAGATTCATTTAGAGATTGGAAAGCCCAAAATAAATAGTGGTTCCAATACTAGGGTTTTATTCAAGGTTCCTATACTCTTGGGGAGTGGGGAAGGCATCCAAGGCCAAGAGGATATACTCCCCTAGTGAGAGACATTAAAATGTGGATTCGAAGGGGTCCTTTGCAAGAATTTGGGTAGAAGGAATGGATGATCTATTCAAGGCTTGGTTGGTATAAGAAGTGGAATCATTGTTGGTTAATAAAGACTTGGCAGAGGGAAGGAGGAGAAAATCATTTAGGTGGTATGTCATATTTCATGATGTAAAGGCACTTGGGTCATCTTCTATGGTAACTACTTGACCCTCATGCTCAAATTTGATCTATCAATGTAGATTAGATGGTACAAAATTCATGGAATGGATCCAATGGCATCCAAGTAGGACATTTTACTGAAACTCACCTTCTACTATGTATAAGAGCTCAAGAAGTGTGCAAGATCCTAAATGAATGTGGAGGATAATGGTTCCTAGAGTTGTTTCCATATTGTCATTGAAGGAATAGAGCACCCCTATTATTTTTGACATGATGTTCTCTGATAATTTTAGTTGGTCATAAATGTGGGAGGAGATAATGTTGATGCTAGCCCATCCATCAATCATAACCCTTTTGATAAAAGTTTGGTTGATGTAGGTGATAATAAAGATAGGAGGATTCAGATCTTGGGGATGAATGAAGGATATTTTTTAATATTTAAAGGTAATAAGGGTGGAAAGTTGGAGGGCCCTGACAAAGGATGCTAGAGGTTATGGGTCTTCTAGTTGGACCTCTATACACTATAAATATTCTATCATTTATTGGTGGTAATGAAATGAGGTATTGATTAGTTCATATAAACTCAACTTAACTGGTGTTTGTTTAAGTTGCTTTAGAACCACTCTTTGGATTGACTTGGAAGGGTTAGATTGAGAGGTACCTAACATGGATATCTTGGGTTTGGAAGAAGGTGTGGATGTTTGGGTTTAGTTGAGTGGTTGGGTGGTAAAATAAAGGTGTGTCTATGGGATGGACACCTTCACCTTCCCATTATCCTTGTGTTGGGCTTGTGATCATGTGATGACATGGATGGTATGTATTCTGGTAATAGTTGGGATAGAGGAATACTTTGGTTCCTCCTCAATTTTATATGAGAGTATGGGTGAAAGCAGGTTTGGGGTGGTGGTTCCTAGAGTGGTTATGGGGTTATGGCCGGCTCTTCTTAAAATAGGTCATCATTAACATACAGCTAGTGGGTTATGACTTGGAGAGATTTATAGTTCTCCATATCATGTCTTGACATTCTATGGTATGAGTAAATTAGATTATCATCAAACCAGGATGGATTATGACTATCGGGGTTAAATGGTTTTATGGGAGACAAATTCAAGAAATAATCTTGCAATAATATTTGTAGGATAGTCGAGTAAAAATCAGGTAAAGGTATCAAGGATGTTGGATTTCTAGTTTTATTTTTTGTGGTGTAATCCTTCTTAGGATTAGGCTTAGTAGCAGGATTTTTGGGTGGTAGAGTATTATTAGTGGTACGTGGTTTGGATGTGGAATTTTTAGAAGTAGTAGGCTTGATAGTGGGTGATTTAAAAATATATGGGTTATAATTAGGATTTTTGGTAGTGGAGGGATTGGAGGTAGAGGGTATGAAAAGAATAGGTAGAGGTGTAACTAAGAGAGGAGGTTGGTTTTGGGTTGTCTTTGGGAGACATGTTTTCTTAAACAAAGGATGAGGTCCTAGGAGGGAAGAAGGATGTGGTCCCAAAATGGAAGGCAAGGTATAAATAAGTGTCAAGGTTCTAGATTTTGGGATCTTAGGTGGCTCTTCCTTTTTGGTTGGCTAGATTTAGGGTTCTTTTGGTGGGATAGGTGGTTCTAAATCCAAATTTAAAGGAGGGCGAGTAATACTATGATTAGGGAACATGCTTAGGTTTTTTATGGGCTTGACTATGATGGGGGAAGCTACTTCGGATACTTTAGGTGGAGTTGGTTTGGTTGGCTCAACTATGGTTTGAGGGGTAAAGGTTTTTAAAGGTTTGGTTGAGATGATGGTGTGTTCAATAGTGGAATCAGAAGGTTGAGCTGACAATGGCATGGTTGGGGGCTCTTGGTTGGGTAACGAATCCTAAGATGGTGCCAAAATGTGGAATGATCCACATTAGATTGGGATAGGTACTCCATGTTTTGAACTAGTATAGAAAAAGGTTTATAGATACATTTGATTCCTTTAGTATTAGTTTCAAAGAACAAACCCATTTATAGAGAGAATGGAGTGGTTACTTCATCCTTTTCCTCAATTAAAGGATCCAAGGTTTTAGAAGGTGAATTTTTTATTGGAGAGGTAGGTAGAGTGACCTCTTCCTTAGGAATGCTTTCCAAAGGAAGAGTGGATTTTTGTATGATGGAATAGAAGGATATGGTGGTAATGACTACTTATTTTGGTATGTCTTATAAAAGAGAGGTTGGTATCTCCACTACCTCAACAAGTGGAAAATGGGGAAAGGTTGTTTTCTTTTTTTCTAAAGGGATAGAAGGTGACTTCACTACCTCAATAAGTGGAGGGGAAGGAAAGGTGGTTTGGGCAATGGTTTCCTTGACAATGAGTTCACTAAGGACTACATTAATAGTATGGACTTCATGGTTGTGATAAGATTTTTCTCTATTATATTCATTGTTTATGGAAGGGACATGGTTATGGAATGGTTAGCTAAATATTTTAAGTGATTGATTTGGGGGTACATTGGGGTTATCCGACACAATTTTCCCCTTGTCAATCAAGATTTGGATAACATTTTTGAAATTATTGCACCTACTATAATCATGCCCAATGACATGGTGGAAGGCACATAATTCATTCTCCTTATACCAAACAAGTACAGGATGAGAGGAATCAAATTGATGTAGAGGTTTGATCGATGGAATTTGTATGATATTTGCTTTTAACAACTTTTCCAAGACTAAATAATATGACTCCCCTAGTGGAGTAAATTATTTTTGGTTGTTACAATTTTGGTTTCTAGTGTTTTGATTGGAGGAATTGGAAGAGGTGGGCTAGTTAAAAACTGGTGGAGGAGCATTTTTAAGGATAACCACATTCATGATTCCTTTTTTTTTGGTGTTAGTGTTGGTGGAGGAGGAAGCCTCATTTTATTTGAATGTAGAATTATTGTCTCTCAATTTTAACTTCCCTTAATCAATGGTTATATTCTCTAATTTTCATGCCATGGTGAAAGTTTCATCAAAGGTCCTAAAGGTCTAAACCCATAAAGTGGAGGAAGTGTGTTTTGTACAAGCTCAAGAAAAAATCTCAATTAGCTTAGGTTTGGGAAAAGAGAAAGAGAGTTGGTTTTTTAAGCTTCTCTAATGGGTTATGAAGTTAGAAATGAACTCATTGTCAAATTTACAGATGGAGTAAAGATCAGTGATGGAAAATTTCTTAGAGATGTTTATGGAAAATTGATCTAAGAAGGTTTGAGATAGTTGGGTAAAATAAAAGAGAGAGTACTTGGTAATATCACTATACCAATTTAGGGCCAAACCTGATAGAGACATGGGAAAGGTGTGGAAAAGAGAGCATCATCATAGGAAATCAAATAAAAAGAGTGTCGAAATGATCTCAAATGTTATTGAGTGTCTTTCATGCTCTAAAATTTTGAAATTTTTGAGAGTTACACTTAAGGAGGATAAGGTCAAATGGGGATGGATGGATGAATTGGTTCACTATAGATTTGGTCATATGATAATAGGTTATGAGTGCCAAAAATTGATGAATCTAAACTAGTCATTTTGTTCATTAACATCTTAACAATATCCATTTGTGATTGTGCACCCCCGTAGTTGTATAACATATTATGTTGGGTTTGGGTAGGTGCAACATAAGGATAAATAGTGTAATGTTGGGATGTTTTCACATATTGATGTGTGGACATGGGTGGTTGAGAAGATGTTATGAGTGGGTAGGTGGACATAGGAGAATAGGTAGAGGATGGATCCATATACCCCTAAGGGTTAGGAATGTAACTTGGGTTGGGTATAATAGGAACATGTTGAGGAATTGACATGGGTTAGGTTAGAGGTACAATCACGTTGATAGGTTGAGGATGGGTAGTAATCTTGATACTAATGGGTGGAAGGGTAGAAGGTATGGGAACTACCAAGATCTAGAATAGAGTGGAGGTGGGTGGGTTGGAAATGAGAGGAAGGGTGGTAACACTAGTAGAGGGTATTCCCATGGTAAGTGGAGTACCAGTGCCCAAGGGTAGGGTTACTACTATTCTAGAAGGGTTCTTGGTTGGGGTGGAAGATGTTTGGGTGTTAGTTATTTGGTTGGGTTGGTTTTATATGGTGGTATTAGTGAGATTATTGGTAGAATAAGATGCTTGGGTGACTAAAATTTGGGTAGAAATGGTGGTAATAGAGGTGCTACCCATAAGGTGGGATAGTATATGATAGTGTGGGCCAATAGGTAAAACCAAAGCAGGGATACAGTAGGATATGATGCTAAGGTAATGTTGGAGGGATATGGGATTGTTATCTAGAAAGGTGGTTAAATTTGTATCACCTTGGGAAACTATTCAAGGGATTATAGGACTTCTAGAAGGATGGGGAGAACTCTTTGCATCTGAGATGTACTCCATGGATGAAGGAGAAGAGGAAGATGGGTGATTAGGAGATGGATCCTGATTTACTTGGTTTCTTAGTTTTTGCCTAGTTAAAACCATTAAAATAAAGGAAAAAAGAAGATATAAGTGATCTCACAACTCAAAAGAGAAGCAATAAAAAAATATCTCAAGGAAAACAATGCATACACTAATGTGCATTAAAATCCTAGGATACTTTGTTATCTCTCTTTAGTCTTATGCCTTAATCTTAAAGAAGTTATGAAGACCAACTTGGGCTTGTGGAGTGGGTATTAGAATAATAAATCTAAAGATGGTTGTAGTTAGTTAAAAAATCTCAAGATCTATACTAGAACTTGGTACGTGGTTTGATATTTAGGCCTACCCCCTCACTTCACTCACCATAGTGATAAGGGTGTTGAGTGCTTAGCCAATATATATCAAGTTGTTAGAGATTATAATCAACCAATGTAATGATTTGGTTCTCTGCTTGGTGGTGAGGATAGTTGAGGAAAGGTGACCGCTAAGTGATAAAATCCTAGTTAGGCCTTATGTAAATATTTTGATGTTTAATTAGGTGTAAGTGTTTTGGTCCATATGTATGCAAATAAGTGAGGCTATGGTCAATTTACTTGATTAATTAAGCTATGTGAGCTAATTATGCAAGAAAAAAATGTATGCACTTAATTTTATGCTCAAAATGAAATCTTTATTTCATTGTATGAACATAAAACAAGAACAAAACACCTATATGCAAACTATGAACCCAAGAAGAGATTTATGGGTCTCACCGAGTATGCCAAAATGTTTTAAGTAAAATTTTCTTATTTTTTTATAGAAATAAATTTATAAAACTTAAAATAAGGGTGATTTTAGTAGAACCTAATATGGTTTATGCATGTTGATTAGATGATTGTAGATACTCTTCTTTGTCTGGGAAGGAATGACCTACATATAACAAAACACTAAATAAATGGTTGATTAGTTAGATAATAGGGTGGATTGCCTAATGTGAGCTAGATCCAAGAAATACAAGTTTCAAAGATGTCAATCCACACTTTTAAATAATTAATTTTGGAAAAATATAAATTGCTTGCATAAATAATAGAATATATTAAAATCAAATACAAGAAGTTCTTGAGAAGAAATAAGTTCTTTTGACTAGTTATAGAAATAAACAATTAGGTATCAATGCTAAGTGAATCGAAAATGGTTCAAAATATTGAGTGATCCTCTATAATAAGATAGAAAATAAAAAAATGGAACTTTGTCAGGGTCTAATAGGTCAAATAAGCTTGTTATTAAAAATGATAGACAAAGATCATCAGCAATTGGGGTCAAACCACCGTCTATTAGGGTCAAACCATTAGTGGTTAATGACCATCAGTAGTTACTATGGGATCTAGTTTTGGAAGATAAGTTTGGTTAGGAAGGTTTTAGGAAGGTTCTGGAAGGTGGGATTGGGTTGGATGCTAGTTTTGAGATAGAAGGTAACATTCAAAAGTGCCTGGTTCAGGTAGAGGGAAAGTGACACAATGAATGAAACAAAGAGCCAAATTATTGAATCATAATAATAAATAGATACTTAACTTAATTATTTCTAGTCTAAATAATTTTAAGGTTAGATGAAATCTTACTGTAGACTCTAAAGTAAATTTGGTAGAGTGATAGTACCTTGTCTATTGACTAATGAGTTATATCACTTTTGATCTCTATCCTAGTTGATGGAAGTAACAAGGATACCTACACAAGAAGTTTTAATCTCTTACTCAAGAAGTTCTCTGATGATCCTGTAGACACCAAAATCGTGTCTACTCCTTGGTCGACTCCCCCCTTGGTCCCCTTGGTCCACTTCCACACATTCCTAACCCACACACTTATTAATTTAAAATATATTAACTATTTTAAATTAGTAACACCCCCTTTGACACATCACCCATGCCACCTCACCCCACCTTGGATACCTCTCCTTGGGATGCCTCCCATCACCCTATGACCAATTTATGACCTATTTCAACCCTCTCGCACTTATTTAATCCACCTTCAACTATTTTCCAATGACAATTAGACCTGGGAGTTGGAAGAATGGGAAAAAGGCTAATTATAGTCGGCTGATGCCGGTGGGATCACCGACATCGGTCACTTAAAACAACCCAGAATCCAACTTCTCTCCTCTTGGGATGCTGAATCAATCAATCATAGACCATGAATGCAAATTATATCTCAGACTCTCTTCCTCTCTCGGCTCTCAGACTTGGACATCGATAAGGAATCTCTGGGATCAATCATCAGACTTCAACCAACGCTCTTCTAGCTACAGACACAACAAGTACAAGGATTTCAAACACCTTCAGCTCTACTCCAATCAAGAGATAAGTATTGCTTCTACCCTTTTATTTCAATAGTTTAGAAAGCATCAATAATTAGTTCTCTTTTTACTATTTCTAAGTATTATAGACCAAACCAGACCCAGCTATCAACCAGACCAGACCTGACTCTCTCCTTGAGAAGGCTGAGAAGCCTTCTTCATACTCTCACTCTTTTTGACACCCTGTCCCCTACCTGACTCCTTCCTCAGACCTTATTCTCTACCCTGCAAAACCCTACACAATCTATTAGACTCCCAAACTACCATAGACCATTCCATCGACTAGAGACCCATCCAGAACCTGTCCAAGGCCATTGCCCCAATCGATGTCGGCCACCAGGGCCATTGCTCTTACCGATGTCAGCAGGACTAACCAACATCGAAAACTTTAATAAACTAATGTCGACAGACTAACCAGCATCGATGACAATGGTAGACTGACAGCAGACAATAGGTACGCATTATTTAGTTTCCTCTTTACTAGTCATTTGTCATTTCTTTATTTTTGACACTTTTACTTATTAACAGTGGATTGTCATCCCACAAGGAAGTCTTTACAACTCTGGGACTGAGCTTCTGCTTGGCAATCCACCTTATATCCATCTAACAATATCCTTATTTAAGTCTCTTTCTTCTATAGGTGTCATCCTCCACAGCCAAAGAGGAGTCCCTACAATGTCTAGATAACAGTGCACAAACTTCATCTAGGTACGTACAAACCCCTAACCATTATCTCAGTTTCTTTCATCTTTTGAATGTGGAAAAGTGAAAACTTGTTAGAAACATTCTGGCATGCTCGGTGGGACCCTAGGACTTTTCCTTGGGTTCATACTTTTTATTCTCAAAACAAACTTTTCATATAGGTGCATTAGGTCTCTTCTTGCATCTCTTTTCTTCTATCTCTTCCAAAAGACACCATTAGCAAAGTTAAAAAGAATCCTTCTTTTTATTTCTTTCTTGCATCTTAGATTAGTGAAGTTCATACTCTTCAACCTTTTCTCCACTTGTCTACATCCAAACACACATTTCAATTTGGGCTTAAAATCTATTGCATTTCATTTATGCCTGAATGCATACTTAGCTCTCACATCTAGTAATTAAAAATTGCATTATGAATAAATCGTAGCACACTTATATTACATGACTAGACCACTTTCATAATTAAACATCTAAACACACCTGAGACAAGGTCTGACTAGGATTTCATCACCTAGTAGATACCTGACCCTTCCTGGAAATCCCACTTGGACTTCACTACCAAGGGGAAATCCCACTCTGTTCTCTGGCAGAGTATAAACTCTAGGGGAAGTATATACTGGCTAAGCAAGACCAGCTTATCACTGGGCTCATGAAGTGAGGGGAGCTTGCTCCTTAGCACCAGGCCATATATGGAACCTAACACAGATCTTGAGTATCGAAACTATCCCGAAACCAACCTTAGACTGCTTCTTCTAGGACCCGTTCTACAAGCCAACTTTCCAAACACAATCTAAGGCATAAGCTAACATGATTCTAAAATTTTATTCTTAGGATTTAATGTTTAGGATCTGCCTATCTTCATCTTTTTTTCTATTTCTATCTATTTTTTTGAGCTAGTGAGGACGTTTTCTTCTTTTTTTCCAAAAACTTTCAAATTCTCTGAGTTTTTAGAAAAACATAGTAACCGACATCATTTTTTCCACCGACGTCAGTAACCTTCTTCACTGACATCAATTATCTGACTGACATTGGCAATATATTTCACCAACATCAGTTTTTCAACTGACGTCAGTCATTGTCCAAAATTCTTCTTCTCAAACAACAAGCTTAAAACCTGACTTTTTTGCTGACCAAAACCCCATTCTGGTTTTCTGAGACTGAAAAACATAGTTTCTAGAACTTGAACCCTTTTTTACCTTGAATGGTTTTGACACGTAATCAAACCAAGACTCTTGTTGACCATGTGAGGCAACAACTACTCCCACCTTCACCTTCCATAACCAGTCCTCTAATGGAGTATCATTCAGAGACCGAACAAACTCCTACCCAACCAACCCTGACTCAGCCCCCTATTGTCCCTGAAGGGGACCAAGACTTTGCAAGGTTCCTTGACCTCAATGTCAAGGCCCTTCAACACTATCTCGCATGAGACTCTTTAGGCAACCCAATTTATGGGATGCCAACCTCGTTAGTTGAGATGACAACCATATCAACAGCGTCTATGGTTCAACCCATAGACACCCAGGCTATCACCTTGACTAATAACCAGGCCATGACTAATCTTCTATGTGTGGCTTCTCCTTCTATCTCTGGGCCCACTTCCATTGGGGTTTTGGCCCCCATCAACCACAAACTATTCAACAAACCTCTACCCCTTTCCAAAATCTAGTTGTCTCCATCCCGCCTACTCTCACCCCCATCAACACCAGGGTGGCTACTCATCCTTTGGCTAATGTCACCACAATCCAACCAATTCTGGCAACATCAAGCCTAGTCATGTCTTCTACCTTCACGACGTAACCACCCTTGGCATTCGCATTTGTCCCTATGACTAGTTATCAGTATGTTGCACCTATACAAGTGTAACTGACTACGTCATACGCCCCTTCTACCACCTTCCAAGAACCTTACAACCTAGGGGGTGCCCCACCTACAAATCTATTATTTGATCTAATCAAAATGCTGATGGACAAAATGTCTAATCTTGAGACCTCAATTTCTAGTTCAAGAAATGTTCTTTCATATGAACAAATTTGCAACAAACCCATTCATCCTTCAGTCCCAATCTGGTCGTATCCTAGTCAATGGGAACTTCCTAAGTTTACTTGATTTTAGAGTAAGGAAGACCCACAGTAGCATCTATGAGCATTTAGACATGCTTGTTACCTAATATCACATGATGATACATTACTGCTATGCACATTCCCCATGTCGCTTTCTGGTGCTGCCCTCGATTGGCACAGCTCTCTCACTAGTCACTCTCTTTTCACATTCAACCAACTGGCTCAACTTTTCCTTGACCACTTTTCTATCAATATCACCAAAAAGGTCTCTATCACAAATCTATACTCTATCAAATAGTTTGACGATGAATCCATAGCCAATTTTGTTGCCTGTTGGAGAGGCTTAATCAACCAACTCTCCTTTTCTTTACCTCAACCCGAGCTCATTGAGCTCTTTTCATAGGCATGTGCCAAACATATTTCATCTACCCTATGGGTCCAAACATTTTGCACCTTTGGTGAAGCTTTCACGATGGCTAGGAAGCTTGAACTACGTGCTGTCGAGGAAAACAAAGTCAAATTGCGGAGAAAAAACCCCAACACCAAGTCAAATGACCTTTCTTCATCCAAACCTTCTTCTTCCAGCATCAAGTCCAAAGGATCGGCAAACACTGTGGTCTTTAGATCATCATCATCGATAACAACCAACCAATATAAACCTTCCACATCACAAAGCATCACCAAACAATTCCAACAATGGTATATACAGTGTCAGTATACTCCTATAGGAGAATCATACGCTTCCATTTTGGATAAACTTGTCAAGCAGGGAGTCCTCAATCTCCCTCAAATTTGACCACCTCAATTCGACCCCTCAAAACCTATCCCTACATGGTACAAGGAAAATGACTTTTGTCATTATCACCGTGTCTAGGGCAATGACATCAACAACTACAAAACTTTCAAAAATATTGTCCAAGACATGATAGATAAAGGTGATCTTGTTTTGGACAACCCAAACGTGCCCCCTAACCAAAACATTGACATATTTAGACAACCTTTTCCTAACCATCCCCCTAGCCAAAACAATGTGCAGACCATGACCGATGACTCCCAAGAGTGTAATGTACACACAGTCAACACGGTCTCACCTCTTATGCCTAACCAACCTCTCTCACAGGCTGAAGAGGTTATCCCACCCATCGGTCCATCACAGGAAAAAGAGCCTTCTTCTCCCACTTCTCTTCCACAGGTGGACAAACCATCTTCTCCTATTAGTTCTCCATCAACCTCTCTTATATTGGAGGATGCCTTGACCATACCAGTGCCGCTAGCCTCGCCCTCATCCTTCCTATCATTAATGGGGGATCATACTTTTCCCGTGCCTCGACCACACGCCAAAGCCATCACCATCCCTATGCTCTGCCCTCTTAAAGAGCCACAATCTCCAATCCCTTCTCCGCTGAGAGAGGAACTCGCCACCTCACCTACTTTGGTTAAAGAAGATCTGGTGAGGGTAGACTTAAACCTTGCCTCTCATAATAGTGGCCCTCAAACCAAACCAAAGAAGGCTACTAAACCACATCAGAGAACTTTTCTCCCACCATCACCATTGCCCTCTATTTTGGGCCCTCACCCATCTACCTTAAAAGGAGTGATTCCTACTCCAACACCTATCAACAACAAGTCATCTCCATTACTCCCTTTACCTAACAAAAACAAATCACCTCCATTATGACCGACACCTAACAAAAACATACCTCTTTCAAAACATCCAATGCCTCCTACCACAAAAGTGTCATCTACGCATTTGGCCACACTACCAAACAAAAATATGGTATGAAACACTCCCTCAATAGCTTCTAAATAGAAGTTGCAACTTTTACTACAACACAACATGCAGACCCATTAGCAGGTTCTTACACCTTGCTGTTACACTGACTTTTGCAATCCTCTAACATCACTCTTTCACCTATCAAACCATTTCAAACTCTCAGATCAAGGCCATCTTGGTTTGATGACACTAAAATTTTCCAATATCATCGCACACCTAGGCATGACACTGAAAATTGTTGTCCCCTTAAGGTTGCCATCCACCAATTCATCAATAAAGACACCTTTCTTGTTGGGGATACTGTCAAGAAATATCTAACACCATCTCATGTCTCTCAAACATTTTCATTTTCACACTCATCAACTCTCAGATCAAGGCCATCTTGGTTCGATGACACTAAATTTTGTGTGTATCATCGCACACCTGGACATGACACTGAGCGTTGTTGTGCTCTTAAAGCTATCATTTGTCAATACTTCAAAAAAGACACCTCTCTCACCAAGGATCCTCGTGACCAACCTTTAACCAAGCCATTGACACCATCCCATGCCTCTCGAACATCTTCACCTAAATCAGGAGCCCATCATCAAACTGTAGTCCCTCGATCACCTTCAACCCCTTTATTTGAAATCAACACCATCAATGTGGCCAACAGGTCACAAATCATGCAGGATAAAGGGAAAGAGAAGGTTTCTCTTCCTCAAACATATCCATTTGTCAAGTCTCCTCAACCAAAAAAATCCAAGATCTCAATCTTGGGTACATCCTAACCCACTTATTCAAACCTAATTAATGACCCCATGGTGAAACAACGTCTCCAAACCTCTGTGAAGACATCTTTATATGACCTCATACAAAACTCTCCATAACATTGTCTAACTTTGATCAAATCCTTACAAGTGGTGATGGTCCAACCCAAAGACCCCCAACCACTAGCTGCTTTGGTCACATCATTACCTACCATTGCCTCCATCACTTTCAATCATTCTAAGATTCCAACCTCCAACATGGAAGATCAGGATCTTGCCCTCTCAAACTAAGTCTGTCAGACATTCTCCCTGTCACATAAGCGACTGGGGGAATTTGACTTTATCCTAACTATCGACCTCAACCAAGCCTCAACCAAGCCTCGACCAAGCATCGACCAAGCCTCGACCAAGCATCAATCAAGCCTCGACCAAGCCTTGACCAAACATCAACCAGCCAAACATGCCAACAACATATCAACCAACTTCATGTCCAATAATAACCAACACGTGACCAATATGGAGAGAAGTAAATGAGGCAAGTTTGCTCCCAATTGGCTCGAACCTTACATCATCACACATAGGTATGGATCAGGGACTTATCATCTGTCTTCTCTTGAAGGTCGACCAGAACCTGAGCCCCTTAATGCCTTCCATCTACGACCATTTTAACTGTTAGTCGAGTACTCATTCACTTGACATTTAACTTGAGCTCATCCCTTGAGCAATCCTTGTCCTCTTAATCCTCATTCCTTTCAACCCTATTCCCCTAAGAAAACACCATGTAACCCTTTTATAAAGTATGAATGCTTTGTCCTAATAAAAGGGAGCCCTTAACCTTCTATAGTCTTGTCCATGACTACAAAATTTAGTCAAAAATAAACTGATGTCAAAATATCAAAAGGTCATACACTCTAAAGGAAGATTTCTCCCTCGAAGGATAGCTACATCATCATTGATGTAGCTAATAGACTGCTCCCTTGAAGGACAACTATTCAAATCCCTCAAAAATATATATATATATAAAGCAAAAATATAGACCACTCCCTTGAAGGATGGCTATGACTAAAATCTTGCTACAAACAACACTCTCTTAGAAGCCTCTCACATTGATCAACTTCACAAATGACCACAAAACAAAATGACATCCCCATGTAGACTTCTCGCATTGATCAGTTTACCAAAAAAAAATGGGTCATGGACTTGACTTGTAGCCATTCTCAGGGTCTCTTATAAAAAGGGGCAAATTTATCCCTACCTAAAAGGGGTTACCCTATCCTAACATATCCCATCACCTACTTAAGGGATTTTGAGCTCATTTTAATGTCAAAGTGATTTGATTACCTCTCTAACACAACCAATGGTCAAAGACGTAATGCATGAACGGGGCTTTTGTTTGCAAAACCCTTATTTATGTTATCATTATGGTCCTTGTCAATGAAATAGCAATGTGCCTTTCACTTCTTATGCACTTTGGTCACAAACAATCCAACCAAATCATTTTCTCAACCATACCCAACCAAACCAAAACTTTTTCAGACCACCAACATGACATAGTCCATTTCACATAGTTTCTATGAAAACCAATACACATGGAAACTATCGACCACATAATTTATGTTAAGCATAAACCATTACTTGATGAAGTATAAACATACTCAATTCATTTTTAGCATACATCCATCACCGATATGAAAAATTTCTAGGGATGAAAGACCACTTAGCCAATGTTATAGAATACACCATCACACAATATGGAAAAGGCTATAACATCATCTTGCCCTCATCAACCCTAACCTAGTCCAAACCAACTATCAACCACCTATCAACCAGTCTGAACTACATTGGTTTGAGGCCCTTCTAACCGAAGATATGTAGGTAGCACTCAGATGACATGACATCTTCTAGGGTTAGCTCAGCCACATCCGTTTGTTCATCTACTTGATAGACAAACCATTTTACCTTTAATCATGACTTAACCTAGTCCAACCCCATCCATAACTGACCCCCTTCCTCCTTTTTTGGGAGAACTACATTGGCCTGAGGCCCTCACAACATGGGCTATGTAGGCAGCACTTAGATGACATGACATCTTTTGGGGTTAGCTCGAACACATCCGTTTGTTCATCTACTTGATGGACAAACCATTTTACCCTTTAACCATAACTTAACCTCGTCCAACCCATCCACAACTGACCCTCTTCCTCCCATTTAGGGAGAACTACATTGGCCTGAGGCCCTTCAAATAGGGGCTATGTAGGTATCACTCAGTTGACATGGGGTCCTCTGAGGTTAGCTCGGCCATTCCTTCATCCGTCCATCTAATGGACCAACCATCTCAACTCGCCTCAACCAACAACCTTGGAAATCATGCCTATCTCCTTTGACCACTTCTGAGACAACTTTGCCTTGGTTGTTTTTGCATGTATGCTACCTCACAAATGGTTAGCAAAATTGTCCACAACCCATTTCAACCCTCATTAGTATTGGATCGCAAGCAAGTTGATCCCTACTACTTGTGACATTTTCATGTTTTCCAAGAGCACTTCCTAAGCCTGGGATACTTGGAACATGATGACCATTGGAGCTATAGCTTGGATCGAATAACCCAATTAGCTACGACTAAATGCTAGGAACCAGTCATTTTGATTTTGGCACTCCTCGACCCTTGACCTGTGACAATTTGACCTGACCATCTCGTGAAGTGGTATGCATGCAATCTCAACTTTTACAGTGTTCACACTCAAACTTCACCATTTCCATCCACTATCTATCAAATCGGCACCTAATTTCAGGTTCCCTTCCCTCGACTCCCGATTTGAGGGGGAATACCTCATCCCATAATCGGGGTAACCTACACTTATTTTTGTCTTGCAGTTCACCAAAACAACCAACAAGATGAAAACTACCTCATCCCATACCTGGGGCAACCTACTGCTATTTTTGTCTTGTAGTTCGTCCACAACAACCAGCAAGACAAAAAGGGGCAAATGTAGACACCAAAATTGTGTCTACTTCTTGGTCGACTCCCCCCTTGGTCCCCTTGATCCACTTCCACACATTCCTAACCCACACACTTATTAATTTAAAATAAATTAACTATTTTAAATTAGTAACACCCCCTTTGACACATCACCCATGCCACCTTACCCCACCTTGGATACCTCTCCTTGGGATGCCTCCCATCACCCTATGACCAATTTATGACCTACTTCAACCCTATCGCACTTATTTAATCCACCTTCGACCATTTTCCAATGAAAATTAGACTTGGGAGTTGGAAGAATGGACAAATGGCTAATTATAGCCTTTTTTTTCCATTCTTCTAGCTGCCGATATCGGTTACCAGTCGGCTGACGCCGGTGGGATCGCTGACATTGATCGCTTAAAACAACCCAAAATCTGAATTCTCTCCTCTTGAGATGCTGAATCAATCAATCACAGACCGTGAATGCAAATTCTATCTCAGACTCTCTTCCTCTCTCAGCTCTAAGACCTGGACATCAACAGGGACTCTCTAGGATCAATCATCAGACTTCAACCAACGATCTTCTAGCTACAGACACAACAAGTATAAGGATTTCAAACACCTCTGGCTCTACTCTAAGCAAGAGATAAGTATTTCTTCTACCCTTTTATTTTATTAGTTTAGAAAGAATCAGTAATTAGTTCTCTTTTTACTATTTCTAAGTATTGTAGACCAGACTAGACCCAGCTATCAACCAGACCAGACCTGACTCTCTCCCTGAGAAGGCTGAGAAGCCTTCTTCATACTCTCACTCTTTTTGACACCCTATCCCCTACCTGACTCCTTCCTCAGAACTTATTCTCTACCCTGCAAAACCCTGCATAAACTATCAAACTCCCAGACTACCATAGACCATTCCATCGACCAGAGACCCGTCCAAGGCCATTACCCCGACCGACGCCAGCCACCAGGCCCATTGCCCCTACCGACATCGGCAGGACTAACCGATGTTAGCAACTTTAATAAACTGACGTGGATAGACTAACCAGCACTGACGACTGTGGTAGACTGACAGCAGACAGTAGGTATGCATTATCTAGTTTCTTCTTTACTAGTCATTTGTCATTTCTTTATTTCTGACACTTTTACTTATTAATAGTGGACCATCATCCCACAAGGAATTTTTTGCACTTTTAGGACTGAGCTTCTACTTGGCAGTCCACCTTATATCCATCTAACAATCTCCTTGTTTAAGTCTCTTTTTTCTACAGGTGTCATGCTCCACAGCCAAAGAGGAGTCTCTACAACGTCTGGATAATGGTGCACAAACTTCATTTGGGTATGTACAAACCCCTAACCATTATCTCAGTTTCTTTCATCTTTTGAATGTGCTAAATCAAAAACTTGTTAGAAATAGATCCTCCCTTTCACCTCCTCTTTCTCTCTTAATATAGATGGAAGGGAGCGGTGAAACAATAGGTTCAACAAGGTATTTAACATGATATCTAAATTTAAGTTCAACATGTGTTGAATACACAAAATGGTGGATCAAATAGCTATTAATAGAAAATAAATATGGAGTTTAATTTGAATTTAACCCTTGATGCAATTAAGGACAAACCATTGGTGATTGAGGTTAACCATTGGTGGTTGAGTTAACCATAGGTAGTTAAAAACTATCGATAGTTACTGTCATAGTCATGAATGGATAAATTTAGTCATTTAAACTAATTATTGGTAGGTTAAAAGGTTAGGATATGGTCCCAAGGGGATCTAAGGGTGGTCTAATGTTTAACACAACATCTAGATCCATAGTGTATGGTTTTCTAATGTCTACACCCCAGACTAGTCTTTCTCCCCCTTTGACATTAATGACAAAGAGTCATCTATAACAATACTACTGATTTTTGGACATAGATAAACCATAGAACTATTAAAATACCCCTTTGTCCATACATAATTCTCTTCATGATTCTCAACCTATCATGGCGTAGATCACTTCATAACATCTTCATGGAAACATAGGGTCAAATAGGTCTTGTTAACAACAACACAAAAATTCTATTATCCTCAAGCCTTTGAACATATTCATGTCATGATAAAATATACCTTTATGACTTTATGAGTTCATCTTGATATCAAAATAACATGTCAAATCATGACATAACCTCTAGAGAAACACCACTTCAACATTCTTTAAGATTACTAAAAACTTGTCATGCTATAGGAATGATCACCTTCAAAACTTTTTTACTCTCCTTTAGGAAAAAATAAATGTTTAATATTGCTCTTAAAACCAAATTTAGAACATGGACCACATGATCAACACTTTATACCTTCAAAGGCATTGTTCTTATAGACCAATCTTTAACTCTCACACCACTTGTTCTATCTTTGATACTTAGAGATCACCTGACACTCAACCAAGCATTGAAAATATGATAAATATTATATGAAACATTTTAAAAAATCCATCTGACACTCCAATAATCTCTATAGGTCAAATAAGATCCATTTACCTCATGAACATGCAAATTAGGGTTTATAAACACAAGAAGTCTTGAAATTGTCATACCTCTATTCATCATGTCTTTGAGATAATTCTTCACAAATAGGATCAATCTAACCATTTATAAGCACTAACAGGAGATTTAAGACTTTAAGAACACATCCAATCATTTTGATCATCCATCCAAAGTGACCAAAAGTTCCACACCATTCATCAAGTCACTCGTGTCTGCCAAAAACATAAACCTTAAGCATAGTCCTCTTTCATTGATATTTTATTACACAAAGTCACACTATCAAAACCTCCTCAATGTATGAGGCAAGACTAAAATGAGGTAAAAACATAATCCAACACTCAGAACACCAATTCAAGACTAATAGAGAGGTTCTAAATCTGGTTTAGTCAACCTAAGTTCTCTAAGGAAAAGCACAGTCAATAAATTCTAACTTTTACCCATAATAAATTCACTTGTATAGACATCCAAATCTATAAATCAATTTGAGGATAATATATACGAATTCTAATTCATCTTTTCTTTTTGCACCAACATGTTTTGACCTCTTCCATGGATTTTATATTCAAAATAATGCTCTTAGGTCCCAAAAATGCATGCACATTGATTTTAATTAAAACACCAATGGTCATATTTTTTATTTCCCAACTAATATTTATAGAATCATAAATTTGATAACCTTTGGCATGTCACTACACATAGGAACAACTTTGGAAGCTCAAAACTTGAGCTAGAGAAAACATCAAGATACCAAACTTGTAGGGAAGGATCTTGGAAAAATAGAGAACATCTCCATGAAAAACTTTTGAATAGATTTGAATTTATAGGTAAATAATAAATTAAAAAACAAATTGGTCTCTTCATACCTACAAGATGTTCAATGCTGGTCTAGTTTCTCTTAAACTAGAATGACACTTTTTCTCTCTCCAAAATATCATGAGAAAGACTATAAACTTACACATGCATCTATGGAACTCTCAAAACATCCTCTATCACCTCAATGACCTTAAAAAACTCTTTTCTCATAACACCAACATAACAAGATCCCTGAATCTCTGAAGCATCTCACACATGCTCCCCTATCACCATGCACACCTTGGTCTACTTAAATTTGACAAATGTAGAGAATATCTTTGGACTATAAACCATACTAAGATATACCTTATATACCACCTTTTAATTCCTATAATTAGCTCAAGAATAATTTTAGACATATTAGCTACTTTGACCTGTATTTTCATTATCTCATCATGCAGTCTTATACGTAAATCTCAACCATGACCTAGATCATGAAAATAAATAGACTTCTTAGTTATCTTAAAATAATATCTTTTTGCATTAATATTGATGCAGACAAATTATTTTCATGAAACATATTACAAGACTTTACAAGCATCCACCAAGCTTTCTTCTTCCATAAGTTGATAAAAAAAACTGATATTGCAACTCACCATCACAAGTTTAGACATCTTGTGTTTATAGGATAACCTTTAAGATATAAAGACTTGTCCAAAGGACCTAAATTAATACCAATTATTTTAATCATAATTAGTAAGAGGGAGGGGTGAATTAGTGTCGTAAAAACATACACTCAATTCCACTTCTCACTTATGAACCATTCTTTCAATCACATAGATTAACCAATACATAAACAAGCATACGCAACATCATGAAGCACAAAACACATCATATATGTGGGAAAACCTCAAGGGGGATAAAAACTACTAAAACCTAAAAATGGACTACATTCCTATAATTACAAGATCCAAATTTAGTGAAGCACAAACTTCACAAGGAGAACCAACCCCTACCTAGTCAAGCACCCACTCAACTAGTCTTTAGCAAGAACCAAATTGAAATGAGGAAATAACACTCTAAGTGACTCAACACCAAATAAAACACCTCAATAAAAATTTTGAAAACACAAACTTACAAGTCAGTTCTCACTTCTTGAAAAGACACTAACTCAGTCGAGACCAATTGGATTACCTCAAGACATCTTATTACTCAATCAACAGATGGTAATCTCTTTTTCATATCTCTATCTTATCTATATGAAATAAAATCACTATAATACATCATTTACATATAAATTATGCATATTTAATGTTATATCAATATAAAATAAACTCATTAAACACTTATTAACCTTTTATCCCTCTCAAAATAGCCTCTATGCTCCTTTGCTCAGAATGCCCTCTTCTTGACAGATTCAGATCATATAACCTTACTCATCATAATTAAAACTTATATTTTATATTAATTATAGAAAATATACTTCCCTTTTATTTTATAAATTACCTCATTATTCTCCTTAAGGTGATCTTTTATTCACTTGCACTCTCATTCCTTTCACTTGCACAAATAGACTTGTTATGCCTTGTACTTATACCAATCACTAGATCACTCACACTCTTGGTCAGCCAAGACATTAATCCATTAGGGTCAGACCCAAAAAATGTATTATTAAATTTTACACATAATAATCAATAAAAATTATATCACCATTAGGGTTTCCAAACACACTTAGACCTCTTTATTATTTTAGGCCTATTTAGAGACCTAATGCATTAGGTCTATCCTCTCCATGGAACAACTTGAACCACTATGGCCTAGATGGACCTAAAAAATGAACTCAAAACTTTAAAAAATTTAATTTTAAACCTCAAATAACCTATTAAAATCTCAATAATTCACAAATCCTTTGCTCAGCTCATGAATGCTCTATCAGGCCTTAAAGATCTAGTAGGCCTAATTACCCCAAAAACACTATCTTCAAAGTTAAATCTCAAACAACCTATAGAAACACATTATAGATAAAATAAACATATGGATGTAAAATTAATGATATAAAATTCATTATAAAACTCATTATATTTCATCATACAGGCTCTAAAGACTCAGGAAAACCTTTACTAAAGGCTCACTCTAACTTACCAGAAGGCTCTAAAACATAGTCAAGAACCTTTGACCACCAACATATGTAAAGGAACTTAAAAATAATATAGATGAATGTATAAGACATAATTTAGTATATATAACATCACCAAATTCTTGGTACACTTCATAACTTGTCATAGTGACAGAGGACCATCAATCTTACTAACACATAAAACTGCTAAAGACCCTAAAAATATAGTCCTGATGAAAGTTGTTTTCAATGGTTATAAAAAAACTTACAAGAATTATAATTAACATTAATAGTTATTATATGACCTATATAAAATACTATAATATATATATCACAAATATCTAGTTCCAACTATTGGTATTGCATACCAATTTGTTGATCTTCTCTCTCACAGTCCTTACACATCCAGACAAGCCATTTTGGCTTCCATATTTCAGCTTCATAAACTAAGTCTCAACATTATATAAATAATTTATAGGAAATATAGGTAATAAAATACATATTATTAATTTTAATCTTCATCAAAGTGTAGATATCCTCCAACTCATCATTCTCACTTACTCAAAACCTGTCATTATGCCTTGTCTACCAGTCATGATGATTTTGAATTCAAACACCCATGAAGACACTTGTAAGAATTAATCATGAATGGATATGAAAATTATATATATTTATAAAATATAAATACACACACACACATATATTTCAAATGACAAATATGGAATATATAAACCAATTTCTGAACCTTATACCTTCACTCTCTCATCTTCACTAGACAGGTCATCTTGTGAACAACATTTTAAACATTTTTAATGACCTCCAAAACATATTAAAAAATTTAAAAGTTTTATAGGTATTTTAGAAAAAATAGATATAATTTTATCCATTACTAATCCATGACAACACATCCCTAATCTCTTTCTCACTTATGCCTAGTTTTTCTCACTATTTTTCTCACTAGGCCTTTTTAGTGATAGGTCAAGTTTTATTATTGATTTAACATATTTAATGTATATAAATTACTTATAATACATAATTAAAATTAATTACAATTCAAAATATTCAACTTTCATCCATTATGCAAGTTTGACTCAGTCAACCCTACCTTTTATATATTTTTTCTGAGAAATAAGGGGTTTGTTGTACCTTCCACTCACTCTTTTGATAGACCAATGCCATTTGGAGGTACCTTGGTTGTTATTATAAATTATCCAATCATAAAAATAGGTCATCCAATCCATTATGATCCATTTTCATCAATATCTTCTATATCAGGGCATAATGAGGGTTTTAAAAGGGTTTTAAACTGGTTTCCATTGTTAACATTTGCTCATAAATATTTATCCCTAAAACCAAATCTTCATGCTTATAAAAAAATTTATATGTCATGTCCCCTTTTTCATGGACATTGACAGTCTTGATGATTAGCCTATTATACGACCTTCGTAGGCTAATAGGATGGATAGAGGGTCATAATGGAGCTTGGATTGACTTTGATTCACAAAATTTCTACATTTGGTTTTCATTCAGGGTATTTCAAATGCATTGGGCCTGAGCTCCTACTTTTTAGGGATATTTGATATGCAGTGTAGCACCTTTATTTTGGTATGGTCATGTGCGGAATCACTCCCTGATTCACCTGCTTCGATTGGTTTGAGGATCTGACGTATATTGAGGGAGATATTAATATTTGATTGATTTAATCAAATATTAATTATTTGGTCTCATTAATAATTAATTAATTAATTATTAATTATTTGCTCTAATTTTAAATTAGAAACCCTAATGCTAATTTAAGAAAACCCTAATTAGGGAAAGCATATCTTTTGAGGGTATAAGGGTTTCACATGGAGGCCATTATTGATTATGCATAGATTATTGATTATTGAAAATTGAAGAATTTCTTCTGTGAAGACTGAGCCAAGGGTTCCAGGATTCCATTGCAGTGGAGAACGTTCCCTCTTCATTATGTGTGATTTAGAGGCTGTGAGATATCAGCTGATTTATCACCAAATTGAGAGATAGCTTCATTCAGAAGTTATCACAAAATTCCAGGTTTGAGAGATAACTTCACACAGAAGTTTATCATAGAGCTTTCCAGGTATTTTCTTTATTTAGTTTTTGATCCAATAAGTTATACAGAGATAGATCTTGTGTTAGAATCTATATTCGTGAGATCAGGCTGTTCAACAATCAGGGGTTAAGAAGAGACAGGTTGGTGGCCGTACCACGTCCGTACAAATCCGTTCAGAGCTGTACAGGCACTGACATCGGTAGATATAGGGCTTCCAGTGACCGACATCGGTCGACTGAAGACCGACGTCGGCAGAAAGCCAACCGACAGAGACCGACGTCAGCGAGGGATCGACCAACGACGGCGTCTGTGTGTCGACACAGAAAGGCCGAGACTCTTCCAGATCCAGTTTTCACTTCCAGTTTGATAAGTCAGGGTTCTTAAGATCAGATTTTAATATTCTTTATTGTGTATAACAGAGACTCAATTGTGTAATTGTCCAGAAGAACAAGTAATGAGATATTGATTTGCTATTGAGAGATTATACTGTGATTTGTGTATGCTTATTTGAATCTATTTTGCAAGTTTGTATCTGTGATCCAAGTTTTGTGTCTTTCATATATCCCTATTTGAAGGGGATATCACAGTGGTATCAGAGCTTTATTTGCTATATATTAGAGTTGTGTAGAGACAAAAGGAGCCCCTAAGTAGGGGACATCACAGTGGTATCAGAGCCAAATTCTTGCCATCCTGTTGGGCACATCAGAGCTAATGTCTTGCCATCCTGTTGGGTAGTTTGGGTAGATTGAATCAGCAAAGTATCATGATGCCTTCATATACTCAGAAACAGTGGGACAATGATATGAAGAAGCTAGAACACAGTTTGAAGCAGTTGGAAGCAACTCAGAGGAGGATGAATGAAATTCTTTCATATCCTACATCCAAAAACAAACCCACATGGTATATGACAGCGAATGATGAGTGGGACTTATTACCTCCTCATGTTCAAGAGAGGACAACCTTTGATCGTTTTGTCAAGCTGAGGAGAGAGCACTACAGATCACTCAGACGAGAGAGCAGCATGTCCCATAATTATTATGATTATGAGATAGGATATAGTGAAGATGAGGATGAGTTAGATGCTTGCACTCAGAGTGTACAGGTGGGCTCACATGTTAGTGCACTGAGGGTTGATGATCTCTCAGTTATGACAGAGATTGTAGAAGAGTCCCAGGATCCTATTATTGCAGATGATACTCAGGAGAATGCAGTGGACAGTTTTGAGGACTTAGTCTCACCAGTTGTTTCTTTCTGTATGGAAGAGTTAGACAGTGATGCTATAGTTGTTGATACTCCGTCTGTTGATATGAGATTTGGAGTTGATTTACAGAGTATGGATGATCATTTGTATATTGAGGTGGTTGGTGATGAGTACATTCCTGCAGTTGTTGATGAGGAGCATATTGCTGATGCTGATACACACGTTCAGGATTTGGGAGTACCTGATTCTGATGAGCTTGAGATACCAGTTGAGTCGAATCTCCAGATTGATTATTCTTACACGGATGACAGTGTGGTACAGTTAGTTGTGCCACCTTTACAGAGAGACCAGTTGGGGTGTGTGGGGGAGTATGTTGATGCTTCCACATATAATTTCTACTGCACTAAACCATTCATGGAGTATTTGCTGGATAGTGCAGGTGTTCGTCTGGACTCACATAAGACGACAGAAGGTGTTCTTGTCTGAGGTTCTAGTGCTATTAGCAGATTGGGTGAGGAGATTTTATGAACCCTTTCTACTATGTTACCTTACAGGGATGTTGAGGTGATGTTTGTTGAGCCGAGATTGGAGCCATCCATTGAGTCCCAGTTTGGCAATAGTGAGCCAAAAGTAGAGTTTGGGGGTTCTTACCAGCATCATACGGTGAGGTATGCTCCTTATTCTTCTTTGCATCTAGAGATTAGTTTTGGTGTTAGTGACTCAGGGACCAATGATTGTCATATCCATGATCTAGTTAGGTGTGAGTATTAGTTAGATAGGGACTTGAATTTTGACAGGGTTGATATTTTAGTTGGCTTGAGTTCCATAGACTGGTTTCTTCTTCTGGCATCTACAGTTGGTCTTCAGATAGTTGTTTGGGTGTCGAGTGCAGTTTTTCAGTTGCTGATTTTGATACTGTTGATGCTGTTGATGTTGATGATTTATTCACATGGGTTGATTGGTGACATGATGGATGTTACACAACTTTTTCCTTGGGATCCAGGTGGATTGAGTAGTTCATTGTTTCGAGATTGCTTGGGGACAAGCAATTTCTGGAGGGGCGGATTGTCATGTCCCCTTTTTCATGGACATTGACAGTCTTGATGATTAGCGTATTATACGACCTTTGTAGGCTAATAGGATGGATAGAGGGTCATAATGGAGCTTGGATTGACTTTGATTCATAGAATTTCTACATTTGGTTTTCATTCAGGGTATTTCAGATGCATTGGGCCTGAGCTCCTACTTTTTAGGGATATTTGATATGCAGTGTAGCACCTTTATTTTGGTATGGTCATGTGCGGAATCACTCCCTGATTCACCTGCTTCGATTGGTTTGAGGATCCGACGTATATTGAGGGAGATATTAATATTTGATTGATTTAATCAAATATTAATTATTTGGTCTCATTAATAATTAATTAATTAATTATTAATTATTTGCTCTAATTTTAAATTAGAAACCCTAATGCTAATTTAAGAAAACCCTAATTAGGGCAAGCATATCTTTTGAGGGTATAAGGGTTTCACATGGAGGCCATTATTGATTATGCATAGATTATTGATTATTGAAAATTGAAGAATTTCTTCTGTGAAGACTGAGCCAATGGTTCCAAGATTCCATTGCAGTGGAGAACGTTCCCTCTTCATTGTGTGTGATTTAGAGGCTGTGAGATATTAGCTGATTTATCGCCAAATTGAGAGATAGCTTCATTCAGAAGTTATCACAGAATTCCAGGTTTGAGAGATAACTTCACATAGAAGTTTATCACAGATCTTTCCAGGTATTTTCTTTATTTAGTTTTTGATCCAATAAGTTATACAGAGATAGATCTTGTGTTAGAATCTATATTCGTGAGATCAGGCTGTTCAGCAATCAGGGGTTAAGAAGAGACAGGTTGGCGGCCGTACCACGTCAGTACAAATCTATTCAGAGCTGTACAGGCACCGACATTGGCAGATATAGGGCTTTCAGTGACTTACATCGATCGATTGAAGACCGACGTCGGCAGAAAGCTGACCGACAGAGACCGACGTCGGTGAGGGATCGACCGACGACGGCGTCTGTGTGTCGACACAGAAAGGCCGAGACTCTTCTAGATCCAGTTTTCACTTCCAGTTTGATAAGTCAGGGTTCTTAAGATCAGATTTTAATATTCTTTATTGTGTATAATAGAGACTCAATTGTGTAATTGTCCAGAAGAATAAGTAATGAGATATTGATTTGCTATTGAGAGATTATACTGTGATTTGTGTATGCTTATTTGAATCTATTCTGCAAGTTTGTATCTGTGATTCGAGTTTTGTGTCTTTCATATATCCCTGTTTGAAGGGGATATCATAGTGGTATCAGAGCTTTATTTACTATATATTAGAGTTGTGTAGAGACAAAAGGAGCCCCTAAGTAGGGGACATCACATTATAAGACCCTTTTACATATATCCCTAATATCTTATCTTCCCATGAAATAGTCACATGTTCCAAAAAGCATGATAGAATCCTTCTCGGGTCTTCATCTCTTCATTTTTTACACACAAGAGACCTTCAAAACTAATTTTCATGATTTCTCCTTCAACTCAGGACCTCAAATTGCACCAACATACTTGAAAACTCATGTAAAACCTAAATCAATGCTCACATGATCTCAAAAACCTCCAAACTTGATCATGATTCCTCATCTACCACCTAGGGTCTTAAGATTAAGTCTATGATTTAAAAATGTAATTCATAATTTAGTGATAATATACATCCATATCATCATATTTATGCCTTTACAAGACATATTCATGCTCAAGAACAAGTTCGTTCACATATATCTATTAGGCACCATACCACTTTGAGACCTTCCTACCACTGTAGATACACTATAAGACTAATTATCATGAGAAAACACCTTTATAAAATCTCTCAATAGGCTCATGATATTGTTACACCAAAATAATGTGCCAAAACCTCTTACACAACTTAAAGACTACTAAATGATTCTCAATGTCATCATGAACCCTCACCATACAATATAATAAGAACATCTATGGGAAATAAATGATACTCAAAAACCTTTGACATAAATTACAACATTAATTCTTGAATAAAAAAAACATGAACATACCTCAACACTCTCATCACTCCATGACATGACTAGGCTAGTACAATGCAAAGATAAATTATTACCTTAACTTTTTCAAATTAACCTTAAACTTTGATAATATGGATTTAGGAAGACCTTGTGAATACTATTAAGGAATGGAAAGGAATATAATAATGATATTAAGAAATCAAAACTTAAGTTTCTACCTATATGTGTTGACATTTTGACCTTGGGGGTCAAGATTGGTCAACACATGTAAAACAATACATAGATATTTTGATCATTGGCATTCCAAAAGATTATGGCTTACTTCTAATTTGAGATTATTTAAAGACACTAAATGGGTACATGACCACATATTTATCATACATGTGGCTACTTTGTAAGGGAATAACCAACTATATTTGAGTAGATAGGGAACCAAAGATGATGGAACTGATTATAAATTACAATCCTAAGAATGAGAAGGGTGAATTTGCATCATAACAATAAATTGTGTACACATTTTCTACCAAGAAATAACTTCATGAATAATAATTTAAAAGTACATCTTAGTTTTTGACTCTCCTTTTTAAAAGTTCATGATCAAAACAAGGTTCAGCTGTTGGTGTAACCCTGAAAGATCCAAAAATGAAACAATATCTAATTGCCTATGGATTGTATCTCCCCTACATTAATAATGGAGATGAGTATGAAGCTATACTCCTTAGACTACAATTAAAGTTGAAACATAACATGAATTAATTATTAATCTTTAGTGATTTAAATATGGTTGTTAACTAGATAATAAATAAGTATAAATGTAAACTTGCCTACTTGAATAAGTAAAAACATTGATTGTGGGATCTAATTGAGTTTTTTGAGGTAGTCAACATCAGACCCATCCCAAGATAACAAAATCATAATGTAGATTCACTAGCAAGTTTAGTTTACAATCTAGCACTGGTCAAAGAATCCAAGATACAAATATTCTCTATGGAGTTAGTTCTTTTCCCCTCTATCATATTAAATGTGAACAACTTCTAGGTATTTGATGATGATAAGTAGATTGTATAATTTATGAGTAGTTCTAGCACTTCAAATCTCAAATGATATATGAGAAGGATGTTGATTCCATGAATATTTAATATTTAGGAGAAGATGGTGTCCTACAGCTTAAGGATAATTTCATCCCTTTAGGTACGGTTTCCCTAGAATGATTTTTTGATGTAGATTCACATGATCAAAAGCAAAATTAGCTCAAATCAACTAAATCTAATTTCATCAAGGAAATCTGGGAATTGGCTGACATCTTTAGCATGTGAACATTGGTTAGAATTAAATTTAAAGTGAGAAAAAAATGAAGGTTTTCAACCTCATATAAGGATGTGATTTCTTAGAAATATGAATATTTTAATGTCTTCTACCCAAGATTCATCACACATACCGTTCCATTAAAACTATAACATAAACCTTTCAGGCAAAGATAGAGGCCACTAAATCCAATACTAGAACCTCTCATCCAAACATAGGTACATAAGATAATATATGAAATGATTATCTTTCTAATCAAACATTATACTTGGGTATCCAACATAATACCAATAAAAAATAATAATGGAGAAATTAGGTTCTATGTTGACTTTAGGAACTTGATTGAACATCAGAAAAGGATAACTATCCTTTGCCCTCTCTAGATATGTTAATTCATATGGTTAGTGGATATGAGATGATTTCATTATTATATGGATCCTTAGGTTATAATTAGGTGATAGTGAAATCATAGGACAAAATGAATAATACCTTTACCACTAAGTGGGGAACTTTTGCATACAAAAGGATATCTTTTTTCCTAATCAATATAGGAGAAACCTTCAGAGAGTCATGGAATTTACCTTTTAGGGACATTTTGGACAATGTATCATCATTTATATGGATGATTTGATGTTTATTCCAAAGGAAAATTTGATCATGCAAATCATCTATAGAGAGAGTTTGATAAGTGTAGAAGATATGGAATATCACTCAATCTCAAGAAGATCATCTTTGAAGTTACTGAAGGAAAAATGCTAGGCAATTTCATCACTATATATGGAATATCCACTGATCCAAAATGATTACACTAAATTTATAATCCAATGTCTCCAAATAAAAAGAACTATAGACACCCTATTCTAACCACAATTGACTTCCAACTGGACTTCAGATTGATTTCTACCAAACATTATGAATTAAGCCCAAGAATCACTAAACATCCCAATTTCATTTACACATCATACATTACTACTCATAATTATATTTAAGAATACATATTTGGGGTATTATCCTATACACAATAATATCCTCTCATGGATTCATCTCCAGTCACCTTACAACCTAACAATCTAGCACTTTGGCCTTTAGACCCATTAAGCGAGGCACTTGAATAATTCTTAAATTGCAAATATAATAAGTAGAATGAATTAAATAATAAAACCAAATTAAATGCTTAAGTGAATTTTACATTTTTAATTAGTGAAAACAATTTAAAAAAATAAAATTCAATAAATATGAGGTCATGATGACATCATCATCCTCAAACTCAAGGAATTAAAATATCTCCCTAAAATTACTTAATTGTAAAAATGGAGATCCAAGATTAAAAAATGGGATATATATCCCAAATATTAATTACATTTCCCCTCCTTAAATAAATTATGGTTAGCCTTAACTCACCTAGGGTTAGTTTGAACTCAACTGTAGTTAACTCTAACATAACTATAATTGGGTTAGAGTTAACTTTGGAGGCTATAAATACAAGGCCTCACCCATTGATAGATAATCTCTTTTGGTGTGAAGTTATCATGCAAAAATATATGAAAAATCTTTTCTAAATTAATGTTATTATGCCAAAATAATTCCAAAAATCTTCTTTTATGTAGTGTTATCATGCCCATTTGCCAAGCCAATCCAAAGACAACCAACATTACCAAGGTGCCAAGGAGAAGTGAAGAAATGGAGCTTCATTGACAAAGATTTATTGAGAACACAATTGAGAACATAGTTTCATTCTAAATAACAACAATTTATTTCATGGGAGGTAAAATGTCTTGTTTTTCTTTCATTTTTTAAGTTATATATGTAGTTCTCTAAATCTTTGAGTGTCTAGGATAGAGGTGTTAGTTTTTAGTGTGTTTGTTTTGATTTGATTTCTTGACTAACACTATATTAATATAAAATTTATTGGATTCCCTTGTTCACATAATGGCATGATTTTTGGGATGTGCACCCCACAAAGTTATTCTCATCAACTTTTAGATCTTCTTGATAACATTTTTCATTCTAAATTTGTGATTTAATTACCAAAAAAGTGAAAAATTGAAGCTCACAAACATTACATAGAGACATATGATATTGATTTATGGATATGCAATATTGCAAGTGTGATTTTTCTTGGTAAATGTGGTTTTTAAGTATGTAAGTGTATTATTACATCATTAGTTTTTATTATGCCTTTAAGCTACAATATTACACTGGGTAAGTGTGGTTTTGCCTTGCAATAGTTGGTCGTGTGTCATAAAATGTGGTTTTGCATTGTTGAAATTTGTTTTAAATTGTAGATATAGTATTTCATTCACATTATACAATATTATAGTAATAAATGTGGTATTTAACTTATTCACAAAAATCAATTTCATTTAGCATAGTCGATATTGACCCCTATCAATGCAATCTTGCACTAACATATGCAATTTTGTAGGAAAGTATGGTATTAAAACTGGGAAAGGCATTATTTCATTCATAATATTTAGTATTCAACTATGTAAATGTGGTTTTGTATTGATAATATATTTTGTAGGTAAAGTGTAGTTTTGAACTAGGACTTGTAGTTTTATAGGGACATGTGGTATTGTACCACAAAGATGCAGTATTGTAGTGTGTGAAAAAAGAAAAAAACTTGAGAGCTCAAATTCAATAATAATTTTATTATTTTATTTTATATTCTATGAAATAAAACCCCCTAACACTTTTTTTATGATACAAAAGGCAAGGAAAGAACATTTTTAACACTTTAAATCTTTAAATCACATTTATGTTTGCTACTTAAAAATTATTTAGTCACTTTGTTTTTATTTTTCAAAGTTCACAAATCGACAAACAAATACACGGGTCTAAATTTGACATCATACATAAATTGGTTCTTTAAAATAAATCCAAACTTAGATTAAATGATCTTAATAGCTTATTTGTTTATCATTTTGTTTGTTTGTTATGTGTTTTTGAAAAATAGACTTAGCACTTACGCTCTCCCCCTGACCCCTTTAGGAAACTCAGGTGACCAAAATCACTTTGTCCATTTATTTTTTTCTTAGTCCAAGCATATAAGGAATGTAACTAAGGAAATCCCAAATATCCAAGTGACTTGGGTGATCTTAAAATGACCTTTAAAGTCCTATATTTATTTATTGCATCTTGGCTTATGGATGGGATTTTATTACCTCCCCATAAGTTCTTTAGGTATATATTAACCCAAAAATTCATCTCCCAACATTATTTCAACTCCACTCCATAGTGTGGTATACAAATTGATCTAATGAATCAATAGGATGTTAGTTTTAGCAGTTAAACTAAACATTTTAGTGACTATTAGCCTCAAAATAAGGGCCTAATCTAGACATTGCACTATACTGAGCAATTTATGGATGTAGTGGTTTTAAAAAGGATAATACATTTCTATAAAAATTCAATTATCTTAGATACAAATGATTTTTTGCACCTTAGTGTTAATCACATATATAGAACCATTTAGAACGTGTCAAAATTATAGTTTTTAGAGAAACCCCACTTGCCACAAAATATTGTCAATGTAGACTGAGTAGCATGAAGTTTAAATTCACTATACAAACTCTTGAGAGAAGAAGGGGCCTAAAAATTTTCATGAAAATTAAAATTTTTGTATTAATAAATTATTTCCTCCCAAGGAGTCTATAGAAAAAAATTGACAATACAAAGTAACCTCGTCAGTTTTGAGGGATAAGACAATACACTTAGGTGTTTTTGTGTTTTTTCCTTTTACTTATAATGTTTTGAGTCAAAAACGTTTTGTGTTTGTCAACACCATGTCCAAAATAAGTCATGCATTAATCATGTGTCTTTACACCACTTTTTGTGTAAAGAGGTGTTATGTCATCTGTTTGATACAAAACTTCTACCTTAGACAATTTTCAAACCTTTTACATGTGTGTGTCACTTGTTTGAAAGAGGCCTAGTTATGCTTCACATTTCATTCCAATTTTTTTCCTTAACATTTTGAAACAAAACCATTTGTCATACCTTTTGAATGAGATAGTGTCGTTATGCTACTCGTATATTTTCAAAACCTTTGCCTTATGTCTAATTGAGTTCCATATCACATGTGTCTTTTGGTATAAGATTAGTCTCATTATGCCATCTATTTTGGTCTAAAAATTTGTCCATTAGAGAAACCAAGTTTGAAATTAGTCTTGTAAAGTTCAAATTGAAACATTGAGTGGTTTATGCCATTTCCTCACTTAATTTTGGATTAGATATTTACCTCTCAAGTTTATATTATGTAACTCAGATTAATTTTATGCTTGATTTAATGAATCCTTTTGTGCCTAGATTTTGTAAGTAATATCTTTTTCATATACCTCATATCTCTTTTGTTATTTATAATTAATATCAAAACTACCTCTCTAAGTACAACCTTAAGCACATATAGTTTATATTTGTGTCTTGCTCATCACTTGGGATTGAATGTTTTACCCCTCATTCTTATTTTTCTACTTTGAATTGATTTTCCCAATTAGTTTTATGCTTATACCTAGGTTCCAATGTATTCTATCAATGGTCAAGTTTGTGTTCAAATATATATGCCTAGTTTGAGTCAAAGTGTTTACAATTATTAGATTAATTACCTTGTCATTTTTCCTAGACCAAGTTTGTTATGAGCCTATCTTTGTGCCGTGTTCCTAGAGACCTAGTAACCATTTTCTATTTTTAGATGTAGATTATATTTGTTTGAAACACTTTGAAAAGATTAGCCTTCATATTTACCATTTACTTGACCATTTTTGCAATATGTTTGACACTAGACCTTGAAGACCTTTTAGATTGAATTTCTCATTGAAAATTTTTGGAGAATAAATCCATTCCTAGGCCAAAATTCAAACCATTTGAAGCAATAGACTGAGTACCTATTCCAAGTCTCATTTTTTTTTAAACCAAGACCTATTCCTAGACAAATGCTACTTTCAAACTTAGACCTAGACCCAAACCATTTTCATAGACCAAGATCACCCTTTTTGGGCTAATTCCCAAACCTAGCCATGTTGATTATCATATGTCAGGATCACCCTTCTTTGGGCCAATTAAAATACCAAATTCACCCTTTAAATGATAATGGTATTTGATCCACCACCTATAATAGTAACTCTTATTTGGTTTGTGTTAACAACCAAACTTCACAACACCTAAGGATTACCATTCTTGGATATCATCCTTCAGTTTGTGCTAATAACCAAGCTCTATTGAACTCATTCATTAACATTCTTATCCCTCTTCCTTTGGGATACATAAGTAACCCATATTTATATCACCCAAGGATTACCATTCATGTCCCTCTTCCTTTAGCTTGCATTAGCAACCAAGTTTCATAGTGCCCATTCATTACCATTCTAGGCCCTTATAAATCTAGTAGTGCATTATCCCAATAAGGTTCTGTAAGTGAGACTATATAGATTATAGTTACTATCCTAGACCCATATCCAACCTTTTTTAATTCCATAATTGATGATCCTATTTAAAAAGATCTAATTATTGAGCCACATATCATTGAACCATAGCATAGCCAATCATTACCTCTTCAAGAGCCATCAATCAAAAACCAAGAAGTGTCCAAATATGAGATTTTGCAACCAATTGTAAACCAAGGCCAATACAACCAACCAATCCAAGATTTTTTATTGAAAAACCTATTTGTGATGAGTTAACCTATGGTAAATCAGCTTTTGATCATTTCCCTATTTTTAAGGATCATCACTTTGACAAGCTAGTCTTTATGGAGTCACTTGTTGACCTTTTCTATTATATAAAAGGGATTGGTCATCTAAGTAATTTAATCTATAAATCACTTATCTAGATATCCAAGTTAGTTTTATATTGGTTACAACTAGGCACAAACATATAATAAACCCATGGTGCTCAGTATTTTTTACTCTACTACACTGGTATCAATTCACATAAGGTGCAAGCCTTATACACTCACCCGAAGCACAATAGAAAAAAAACTAGGGTCCACATTGGGCTAGTCATGTCATGGTGTGAATCATTCTTTAAGGGGCCTAGTAATTTCCATAACATCATTGGTAAGTTAATTTATGCAAACCATTCTAGGTGAAGTCTGACTATCTGTAGGCATAAAGCCTATTCAAGGAACACATTTTGGACATATGGGCACAATCATATATTGGGATAGGACTAGGTTATTAAGGGTGTAATCCTTTGTGTTACTAATATAAGCATAATTTATATACTTGGATTGACTATTGAATTGCTTATATCAAGGGGTTCATGCCTGTTGATGTAGGTGTCAAAGCTTGGAAACATGCCCTTTCCTATAGTTAGGTTATTTTATAGTTTAGATTGATGTCATTATTTAGAATAGAGATGTTATTAAGGAATTTAAACAAAAATTTACTTAACAACACATTTATATATTGAAATTACACTATTATAACTATTGCATTTAAGTCACATTCAAATAACCTTACCATAACCATATAAACTAGATCAATACATAGATAGGTACAATGCCATTCCTTAATTACCAAGGTTCAAATAGTAGAGTTCATATTAAATGAAATAAAGTACATGCTCATCTAAATAAATATCAACCCATAGGCTCATAGGTGATCTTAGGTACTACAAGGTGGATCTTCACAGGTATCCATGTTAAAACTGAGTTTTAATGGTAGTTGCTTCACTATGCCTAGAACCAATTCTTTAGAGCTTCTCTATCTCCAAGCCATGTCTCCTATATACTAGTTTGAGCTTATTTTTATAGAACTCAAGAGCATATTCTTTCTAGGGTGGAAGGCACACACTAGGTGCTAAGCTGGAGCCTTGGTTTATCATTCTTCCAACTCCATCACCTTGCACCCTTTGAATTCTAGTTGTCATATGAAGATACTCATGAAGATACCTCACAAAATCTATGTATTAGTTAAATACATGCCATCTATCATAAAATGAGTGTTGATTACTCTATATGGTGTAAAATATACCAAACTAATAATGATTTCACATGATTACCTCACATTGAGAAGTTTATTGAGTTGGTGCAGATCTTGACTTAGGTAAAAATGGGCCCAACATTACCCCATATAAAATTTCTAGTCCATCCTCAAACTAGTATTTGATTTCCCTAGGTGCATATAAATTTGGTGTTTTCTCCTTTAATTCAATAATAAAGTCCTCAAAGGCCTTGATGGTGGGATTGATTTCTTCAAAGGTGATATCAATGTCTATTGAGGTGGTGTTAAGCATGAGCATGTTAGTTTTATCTAATTCTTTTCTGAAGGCCTCTATCCTTTATTTTTCCCTTATCACTCCTCTATCTAAGATTACCCCTTGATTATCGACCTTTTTTTGCAAGGTATGGAAAATTTCTTCCAATTTATGCTCTTGGTTCTTGATTTGGGTGCTCAAGGTACTGACCTTTGTCATGACCTATGCATGCTTGGTCCTACTAATAGTGTATGCATTTTCCATTAGATCTTCCCTCTCCCCATTTACCTACTTGAGGTATTCACTGATGACTGACACTTGGTTGAATAAATTCATGAAGATGGCATCAATTGCCTCTGCACCTTCTTCTAGTTTCACAAAAAGGTCTTCTACATCTTTGAGCTTGTCTACTAGCTCCTTATGTAGGATGATGCAAGGGTATTCCTCCTCTTCTTCCTACACTAATTTCACATTCAACATTGGGAGTAACTACTCCACTAACACAAAACCTTTTCAACCTCAAAAATATTTAAAGTGTCAATGTCATCTAAGAGGGATGGCTTAGATTCCTCTATGTGCTCAACCATTTTTTACATTTTAAACTTCATATCCTTTACTTCCTCTTCTACTTCTAGCATGATATTATCCCATCTTGAAGCTCTAACATTATTAACTATTTTCTTCTACAATAATTTAGAGGACATTTACATGAGTGTATTGGCTAACCTTATTGGGTTCATTATGTAGGGGTTTATAAGAAGGGAATCATGCCCTTCTTCTAGTGTTTCTACACCTAATATGGCCTTCTACATTACCTCAAAATGAGTATAATCCATATAATTATCAAATGCAAATGATAGTTATTGGCACATCCTAGTTGTGGCAATTATGTGGGGAATGTACTCAAACATGTAGTAAACATCACCGGTTCACCCCTTATATGCATTTTATCTTATGCTTGGCTTTACACTTTCTTCTTCAGTGATGGCCAACTCTATCTTCTCTTTTTCCTCTTCATCAGTACTAGTTATTTCTTTGTTGATTCCCTCTGAGGTTTCCTCTTTTTGATCTTGTAGGGTTATTCCTTGGGCTTGTCCCCTTTCTTTGTTTCTTATTCTTGTGGCTCTTTGGTGCTAACCTCAATGGGTGTCTCCTTGGTACTAGATTCACCTTATTCTTGGATTTATTAGGTCTCCATTTCACTCTCTATTTGTTTATTCAAATTTCTATCATCATCCTCCTTATCTCCAAGTGCTCCTTCAGTACTAAGGTGCACTAGTTATGTAGCTTCCTCTGTTATGATGGTGGGGGTGTTAGGTGCCTTTCTTACTTTCTCCTCCATTAGTTTTGTGCTTGTGGAAACCTTATTCTCTTCCTTTTCTTTCTTGGCCCTTTCCTCATGGGACTTATTTCTCTCTACCTTCCTCCTCTTTATTATTTCCATGGCTTTTTCTTATTTAGGCCTTATTTCCTCAGCCTCAACCTTATCAATATCTTCTTGGGTCATGCCAGATGCCTTCATGGCCACTCTTTTTTTCTCACTCTTCAGTGCCATCTCTATATTTTATTTTTTCAAGCTCATTTTATTCCACTAGACTCTCTTTTATGGAGTTCTCTTTGGATGAGGCACTGGGTGGATTTTTTTATCTCTTAAGCATGGTAGTAGTGCCACCTTGAAGGGCCTCCTAAAATTATTTAGAACTGGGATTTTTTTCTACTAATTCTTCTCATATGATGTATACTTTCATCCCTCCTTCCTCCTCTATCTCTTCACATGCCTCTTACATTTCCAATTCCTTGTGTGCCTCTTACACCTCTATCTCCACCAAGGTTATTATAGGCATTATAACTATATCCTTTGATATATTTTTCTTTTCCCTTTGATTTGGAAAAAAATCCCTAGCATGAAGGCCACATGATTCTTATTTGGTACAGATGGAGTTACTTCATCACTAGAGGCGATCTTGTATCTCCTCAAGTGTCACCCCCTTTTTCTTTTGAGGGGATTTATTTTGCATTGCTAACATCAACTTCATTTTATTGCCTACCCAAAGGGGGAGGTCATCATCCTTAGTGGTGTGTTCACCCTTATTTCTTAGCTTCATCTCATAATAAATCATATGGATGTGCCTGATAATCATTTTTTTAAAGGGTATGGATGTCAGTAAAATTTGAGTCATCCTCCTCATCCTTGGTAGATTTTTTTCTTGGGCACATGTATTAGCACCACAACCTTATCCTCTGCAAGTCTAAGTCATTCAATGGGATGCCCAATTTTTGTGCATTAAGGATCCTTCTCAGTACTTCCCTAAAGCATTTCATGAAGAATGCATAAGGAGTCTTGAGCCAACCTAAGTGGTTTCCATCTGCTAGTGCCAAGAATACTACATAGAATTATTACATAATGGAAAAGGTCACTATTCTAAACATGTTTTGGGGATGCTCATTGGGGATGCACCATTATAACCTAAATTCTTAGATATACTACATGAACCACCCCTTCAGTTAGGTCTTGTACTTTTTAGATAAGGAAGGGGGAAAGTGAAGTCTTGGTACTTCTATGTTAGGGAGTCTCTGTGCTCTGAGAAGACCCAAAGATAATATTCATTACCATCAGGCATGTCAATTTCCTCCATGAATATAAAAATAATATTGAACCCCACCTAAAGGTCTCCAATGATGTATTACACTTTAATGAGTTCTTTATCATCTCTGTAATGAACTTTTTGATGTTAAACTTAACCCCCTATGCCATGTGACAGGCTATGCTTAGGTAGCCCTTGATGACATCTATCTATTGAATACTAGGGAAAAGTTTTAAACTAATGAGGCATGTTTCTACCCTCATATTGGGGTCCTTAATATATTTTATAGGGAACATAAATACTCCCTTATAGTACCCAAAGATTTTTATGACCCTTTCAACTTTAGCATCATCTGCCATCATCTAGTGGATGTCTACACTGGAGTCTAGGAGCCTGATAATTGTACCTATTAGGCATGTTGATATCTACATGCACCTACATAAAAAATATATGGAATATCCATAGACACATGAGATAAGGAAATGTATGAGTTCCTTTGGATTCCCAAAGCATGGAAACTCATAAAGCTAAGTTGTGTTAGAGGTCATAATTTTGTCTCAGATGGACACATTGAATAATGCCACACCTAATTCTATTTTGGCCCCCTATGTCTAGCATCTAGTTTTTCACTAGATATTGTGCATAGATAGAGGTATGGTGGTTATAGTCTTTCAATCATTAGGTGTGCATAAAAGATGTCCAATTCTCCCCTACCAAGACCTCTTGGGGAAACTACATCACTTGGTATGACATTTTCTCAAGCACCTCTAGGTATACTTATACAAAAATTACTCTTGTAATGGGTTATGCCTTGATCTTCATAGCAACTATCTCTTCTATTGTCTATACCCTATTGTCATCCTTCTATACCTATTATGGACCAAAACTCATGCACTTCTTCCCCATTTTGAACCAACTAGTGTTGAAGCATAGTCTATTTACTTTGTTGAAGCCTATAATTTTTGTTAGCACTCCTAATAGTCACAAGATCTATGATTGTGATTTTGGCTCTCAATATTTGCATTCTATTAATGGTGGCCTCAACATCACTCTAGTTTTTTATAGCCTAGTTTTTTCATAATGTGTGCCCCACACTTCCCTATGATAATCTAATAGGGAAGGCAATTATTTTCTCTATTCAATCATTCACTTTTGGTGTATGTGGGTAATTAATGTCTCACTACAGTAGTGTTTTCTTACTTCGACTTTGGTTTTCTAGTTAAAATCTAGTCCATTGTTCTACTTTTTTGGGTGAAGATTATCTTGAGGTTTATAACCTAAACTAGTTGGCACTTTTATATTTTATACCCTTAATTTAAACATCTTTTTAATTATAGGTAATTAATGGTGTGGTGACATCTAAAGTTCTTCGAAATCATAAAATCCCATGCAATCCATGAAAATCCATTGCCACCTATGCATTAAATATGGATCTTTATGCCTCTACCATTACCTCTATAAAATATCCTAATGGTATTTTTGGTTGAAGTGATGTGTAGTTCAAATGACAACTTCCTACCTCACTTTGGGTGGATGTCATCTTTTCTTGATGATCTTTCTCCTACACTATATTCACTTGGATTGACCTTTCACGTTCCTTATGGTAACTTGGGCATAGTACCTTACATGCATATAATTTAGCCTCCATGTTTCCATCTTATTTTCCTATTGTGATTTCATTTCAAGCATGCATTCCTATCTTGGTTAATTTCTATGTGCTTTCATCTCTTTCCTTGGCCTGTCCTACCTGATACAAATCATTTACACTAGCCCTATAAAATGTCACTCTCTACTTTTGCTCTCTTATGCATGATCATAATGTGCATCTTCTTTCTACCTCTTAGACATTTACATCCTATGCACCTCTCTTTGATAATTGGTACTCATATTTTCCAATTTTAGAAAATTCCATGTACCAAAAAACTTAGGTGTCTGGCTTTGTTCTTTGGAAAGCATCCATGTTCAACTCAATCAACTAGAGTTATGTGTATAAATTCCAGAATATTCATCTTGTGGGCTTAAAAGTACTACTTATTCACTCTACAAGAACAACAATCACAAAATATAATAAAATGTTTAACTTGTGCCAAATGTCATTTAGGTCATCAAAAAATAACTAATTTATGATTGGGAATTCGATGTCTAATGGTGCAAGTACCATCTTATTGCCTATAAGGCTTCAGTATATTGGCATTAAAATTTCTAGGGAGAATTTCACCTGAAAATGTACACAACTTACATGCACTAGTTTCCAATAAATTATGGATGACATATGAACCCATCCACCTAATTTTTACATTTCCCAAGTGCTGAAAGTACTTGGATTCATAGATCAAGGCCAATTCTCCTTCATTTAGTAGATTGTGCTTAATATTCCTATCATGCCATAACTTATATCATGCCTTCTTAATCTACTAGCCCTATTTTTCTTGGGTGCATACTTCATATAATCATGCCAAGTCTTCCAACCTTAAACTTAATGACTCTTAGTCATCTAAATGACCAATTTTTGTTATGAAAAATTATAGAACCAAGAACTACATTAAGAGAATTACTTCTATAACAAACACTAGTTGGAATGATATAGCCTTGTTTAAGCACTTGGAGGTTGTGTGGTATGCCTATAGAACTGTTGACACTTAATCATCCAAATATTTGTGACCAAAATTGCATATTTTGTGAGGCATGTTCCAAGTATCTTATTTAATTCCTTAGTGTTTTTATTTTCTTGGGGACTATATTGGGTGTTTTTATAGTGTGCCACCATGTACTCGACTAGTAGGATTTTCATTGTTGTATTAAGGAAGTGTGTTCCTTTATCACTAGTAAAACTGAGTGGTAACCCATAGTGACTTATAATGTTATCCCATAGTAACCTTGTGCCTATGGTGGATATGTATTTTTTAGTATATGTTTCCTCAACCCACTTTGTGAAATAATTGATGGCTACTAAAATATACCTTATGCCTATGTGCATTATTATGGGAGTGATTAGTCGAATAAAATCAATGACCCATTTTTAAAATGGTGCCTAGGAAAGAATGGGAATGAGAGGCATCTCATCCCATAAATTTGGCTTCCCTGTACATTGGTATATGTCACATGAATTAGCAAAATCCTTTGAATCTTAAACAAATCTTGGCCACCATAATCTTGATTGTAATACTTTATGTGTCATTACATCTCCAATACAATGGCATCCTATGATCTCCTCATGTGCCTCACATAGAATGGAGTCCCTTTCATGTTAAAAAACACATCAATGTAGGAATTCATCTTGAATTAATTTAAACTTCTCCCTAATAATGATCTAAGAATAGGTAGCACAAATCACAAGTTGCTGCTTCTCTTTGATTATCATATTTTGTGGTGCAAACCTAGATGTTAGAAATGTGTTTGTCTCCACAAAGTCTTAAATAATGTGATGGAATCTATAGATTTATATGTTTTTAATGTCATATTCAATGGGAACTACCACATTTCCATATTCAATGTGAGACAAATGGTCTAGTCCAGCATTCTGCTTCCT
Organism: Torreya grandis; assembly: GCA_037957365.1. Taxonomy (NCBI): domain Eukaryota; kingdom Viridiplantae; phylum Streptophyta; class Pinopsida; order Cupressales; family Taxaceae; genus Torreya; species Torreya grandis. The sequence goes on from JARHVA010005650.1 coordinate 118,309, forward strand.
AGGTTTCACCACAACTAAGAACTAGAGTTCCTAAAATATAACTATCCATATATAAATGTACCCATGGAGAATGGGATTATTCACAACATACTAAATTACCTAATGATCAGTGAAAAAGATGAATGGGTTCACTAAAAATTATTACCTAAATATTTGGAGAGCATAGACCATAGCCAATGCTTTATGCTCGGTAATTGTGTAATTTTACTCTATTAGGGTCAATTTATGACCTGCAAAGGAGATATGATGATCCATATTAATTTTAATAGGTTTTAATTTATTGATGATAATTATAGATTAAAATTCATTGATAGGGATGTGTAATGGAGTCATCAAGTCAAGAAACTGAAGGATAGGCATGCTATCCAACTTGAGCTTTAGAGTTTCAAAGTCATCCTCTTACATTTTGCCCCAATTAAATGGGCTATCCTTGTGCAATGATTACTCTATTGGTGTTGATATCCTTGTATATCTCCTTATAAACTTTATTTAATAGACATAATGGCTAAGAAAGGTGAAAACATATTTCTATATGGAATAGGTCTAGAGATATATAATAATAATAATCTTCACATGGTCAATGAACATAACATATTTGCAAATGATGTACTCAAGTAAGGTTCCAAATGGTGTCACAAAGATGCACTTTATATGGTTAAAGGATATTTGTAGCTATCAATACATATAAAACATAAGGCAAAAATTATCATAATGTTCTCGTATGAGCCCATACATAGTTCAATCATCAAGGTACACCTGAAGGAACTTATGGATAAAATACTTGAATGCAGTGATAACCACTCTAGAGAATATAATGGGTACATTATTGAGCCCAAATGACATCACATTATAGGAAAAACAACCCCACTCTATTGTCCTATCCTCATCTTCAATTTGGACTTGATGGTATCAAGAGAAACCATAAGTAAAAGTATAGATTTCATAGCATATGACTCCATCCAAGACTTTGTCAGTGAATGGAGTTGAGAAGGGGTTAGTGACGTAAGAAATATTTAAAAACATATAATCAACACAAATGTATATCTAACCTTCCTTATTAATGATAATCACCATAGGGCTCACCCATTTTGACTCTTTTACTTGGTAGATTACTCCTATGGCTAGCATATAATCAATATCCATCTTGACCTTAGCATGAAGATTGGGTTTCATTCTGTAGGGGCATTTTTTGATAGGTTACATACCATCCACCATATTTATACTCATTTTTCTAAAGGATGGGTGGGTGCCCTTCATTTCCTAGTAATTTCACAAAAAAATTATTAAAACTCCTTCAAGAGATCCATAATACATGCCATTTCTTTGTCAAACCAATATGCACCCAGAGTAGCCAACTTTGGTTCTCTTTTCATGCTAATATCAACTTGGGTGGTCTTGAGTGGAATGTGGTAGGGCTCATTTATCTCTTGATTTATGTTTTTAACTTTCCTAATCCCCTTAGTTATTTTGATGTGGATATGAGTAGGGTTTTCTTCATTAGGGGCACTATCATTTACTTAGCACATGATCTTCTTGTTTCCTATCAAGGATATCTAATTTCATGCTTTCCAAACATCTGTATCTTGATCACTCGAGTCACTATTGAGTGCCTATTCATTAAAAAAAAATTGGAAGAACTAATATTTTGTCCTCAAACATATCTTTTAGGAATTCTTCTAAGATTATAGTTTCCTCAAACACTTCTATTTGAATGACTTGTAATGGCTTGATTAATTTCAAGTTATGTGAGGAAAAGGACAATGTGTGTACAAACTCATCCTTCAAGACATCCCCAATAGTTACTTTATTATGCATTTTGTTGACCAAATACCAATCTCACACCCATGTATTCAAGGTTATATAGAAGGCATGCACCCATAGGTTCCTTAGGGTGTTTATGTAATAGTCAGTCCATGTTTCTTCACATAAGTGTATGTGCGCTATTGGGTCTAAATCACTAGAGTATGTAGAAATGTCTAGGTCCTCATTATGTTTTTTTGAATTTGGTGTAAATGGATACTTTTACATCATTCCAAGTTGTCAAGATATACCTCTACACCACCCACCAAAAAGAGGCACTGCTTCTCAAAGTATACACTAGTGCACCCATCATGTCTACTCCCATCGAGATGTTGGATTCTAGATCATAGACATATTCTTCTATAGGGTTGTTCACGTTGTATCACAATATCATTGCAAGTTTACCTTTTCTTAAAAAAAACACTATGTTTCCCCTCTTTATATTGCAATGGACCCCTTTTTATGAAGTGTGATTGATTTAGACCTAACCAATCCTCATAGGTTTTGGTGCCTCAGTGCTCACTACACAGCACCTCCAACTAGTGGTTTTGTAAGTTTCTTCAACCCATGAATCATAAGATACATCAATAGTATCTGAGTATAACTATCCATCATCCCAAGAAAGCACTCTTTGGTCATTAGGGTTGATATTTTTAGCACCTTACACCATGGTGTTGTAGATATGGTTGATCTCATCTTCAAGGTCAAGACTTTCTACATAACGGCATCCTTGGTCACTTTAAAATGGGATCATGACCCTCTCTTTTCCATTTTAAAAGGTCATATAGTGTTTCTTAAATCACATGTTAGCATTATTAATGTAGCACCATGGCTTACCTAGGAGTAATAGATAATTATTTTTCTTAGCCAATTCGATCATTTCAAAGTCAACAAAGAATTTTGCACCTATAATATCTACAATGATGCCTTTTAGAATTTTAATTGGTTATGTCTTGGGTTTTTTGGCCATGAAAAACATGAGGGGAAGGCCCCAAGTTTGGCTTACCCATATTCTCCCATACATTCTTTGTCAAAATAATGACCTTAATGCCTATGTTTATGAGGACCTCACATACTAACCATCATTAATGTTGGCATTTACTAGGAGCTCTTGATCATACTTTGCATTCTGTGTATGCCTAACCTCTCACACCTTTTCCATGTATAACACAACAATTTTAAATATCTTCTACTTGACGTGATCTTAAAGTAAATTCTTCAATAGGGAGAACATCCCTTCTATTTGTAGGACGCACAAAATCTTTGTTAGCTCTTTTACCTCAAGCCTCTTAGTTATATTGTTTCTTACAGGAGGTAGTAGCTTGTGCCTCTAGATCTTATGCCAATTTAAGATCTCTTTATAGGTTTTGAATTATTTTCATGGCCTATTTCAAGATATCTTTTTGGAACATAGGGTTAGAGTAAGGCAAAGCTTTGGGTTTTGACCACATGATGCACTTAATACAACTTAGTTCCTCATATTCTAGGCATAATTCTAGTACTGACACAACTAGTGGATGAGTAGTGAGTCTACTATGAGTAGCTATCTATACCTTGGTTTTCTTAGTGTTAGTTGGTTATTCTCTACAAGTCCATATCTCTACTTTTTAATCACACCAGATCATTCTTGTGCCTTTATCTACACTAAGCTAGCTTTGGGTCAACATTTTATATAAGTCAGGGTATTCTTTGACCTTATGTGTTCCTTGATAATACTTACATGTTGGATGTGTAGGGAAGCCATGTTGATAGTGTTCAATCAAACCAGACTTTTAACATGATCATAATAGGAATAGTCCTCCATTGCATCCTCTACCCCACCCTCTGGTGCTTCTTTGCATCTTATATCCTACATTCTATTAACCATAGCCTACATTTTGCTAACCATAGCCCTCATTTTCTTGGATTACCTACCCTCCAACTATTATAGTTACTTTCTATGTGACTCTCTCCATATTTTCATGCATCTCATAGATTACATAATAATCAGTTATGGTATAAATGTAGGTATCACACAATTGATAATGTATGGTTATGTTAACCTAAATAACATGTTATAATAAAGGGAAGTTATAAAAATCATGCACCTTGTGATAAACCTCATAACTTTGAAGCAATATGCATATATTCTTTCAAGGGTAGTTATTCTTATTATGTACTTCTATCTCATAATTGGTGCATCATAATCCACTTTGAGCATCTTGTAATGAACTAGCAGTCATTTTTTGGATTTGGCTAGCTATGGATGTAATCTTCAATTCCATGAATGGGTTGATCCTAGTGTCGGTGCTTCTAATTGCCTTAGCTCTAAGTGTAGCTTCAATCAATTTTCAAAGATTTCTGAATGTCTTCATAGAGATTTATCATCTAAATAGTACTGGCAATCCTAAAATGAACCATTGCACATGATGGGAGGGGTGAATATCATAAATAAGCTTGGAAAGAAGAGTTTTAAACCTAGCATCATATAGGCACACTCTTTTTGATAGCCCTTAACTAATTTCCTTGAGTACGATGATACATTTATATTCAAACTTAAGTATGTATAATTCATTCAAAAATGCTTCCTTCAATGTGTTGTAATCAATCATAGCCTAATTAGGATCAAATTTCTTATACCATGTATGAGCATTATTAACTAGAGTTATCATGAACTATGTTGGCTTTTGCTCTAACTAGGTTATACCATGAGTATGTCATTGAATCTCACATTTTAACACATTCTATGCAACGATCTCATGCCATGATATTTTGGCAAGTGAATTTCCATTTTATAATATATTTATTATGGCAGGCACTACCATCTGAGGTGATTACCCCTTGGTACTTATCCTGGTGGTCGTCCTCCAACACCTTTGGTTACTAGGCTAGTTGTTGACTTCATTGTTGTGGTTGGCACCATTGAAGTTGATGGCATGATGCTACTCACTTATGGTTATGGGCCACTCCCTATGGGTTTTTACCTAGTCTATGTAGCTAACATTTGCTAAATTGGAATGCTTTCACTCATGTTCTATATTGTCGAGCTAGTGCCTAAAGGTCTAGAGGTATCCTCACTTATCTCTTTATAAGGAATAACTTATTCAATCACAAAATTATATTCCAATTCCATGAAATAGTTAAATTAAATGTGGACAATAGGGTCAATTATCACTCTTCTTTATTCTCATCAGAGATCTAACACATGAGCTAGTACCACAAGTTCAAAGGGGGTGGGCACTTTCAGTATATCTTCAATGGTCAAATTCTATAAGGACCTAGGGAATTCTTCACCTATAAATAATTGAGCTTGATCTATGGCTTCATTTTTCCTCTCCTCATGCTACTTCAATTTAAGAGATCCTTCCCCAAATCCTTCCCACTCGTTATGGGTCCTCTTGGCACTTCTAAGTTTTAGATCTTCTATCAGCCTACACCTTCTCTTATTATAAGTCTATTGTCTAAGCTCTCAAGTGTTAATCTACTCATTCCCTTACATTGTACTTCACCTACACATCTACTTCTTCCCCATTTCACTACTCATATGTAAAAGGACTTTAGCCTTCCACTCTTATAGTTTTAAAGATATAATCCATCATCAGTTTCTTAAGCACTATGCTAAATTCTTTCACAAGCACATAACTATGTTGTACACATTGTCATTGATGTCAAAGGTATATCATTGGTGATAAAGGCCCCATTACATTTAATGGTGTTTTTAATATTCATATCTTGGCTAATGTATATTAATATTTATTTAATATTAATGAATATATTTTTGGTTGCATATAAGTCAAAATAGGGCCCATGGAGAAGTCAAAGAGTCATGAGGTAAAGACAAAAGAGGATTGGAATGTATTTTCTCATAAAGAGTCATCTTATAGAATTTAAAGAGTCACCATGTGAAGACAAAAGAGGGTATGGTACATTTTTCCATGAAGGGACACTTTCAGGAATAAGAAATGTCACCAAGATAAAGACAAAAGAGGCAAGGATTCATTTACTTATGAAGGGTCACCATGTGACTTTTCAAATGCAAGGATACGAAGGGTCATGCAAGTTTGGTACCATTTTACATGAGGATTGAAGGGTCACAAAGGGTGAGTACCAAAGGTCATTTGGAAAGCTATAAATAAAGGCTTGAGAAGCCATTTATAATATACAAGAGAGTGGATGGTTTGTGTTTGTTTTCAAAGAGAGAAAATTAAGAGATATTGTAGAGTTATATCATTTATTAAGTAAGCAACATTGAGATATAGTTGTGTTTTATACACAAGAGGGGTTGGTGCTCCTACAATTTGGTGCATGTGAACTTTGTAATTTGAGTTGGTGCTTATTCATATACTTGAGATTGTTCTCTATGGTTTTTCCCACTTTGGGTTTCCATGTAAAAATATGGTGTCTCTCTCTCTCTTGTGTGGTGTATATTATTGTTTCAATTTTATTACATATCTTGAATGTGTGATTAAGTGGTTAAAGAAAAGAAATCAGATTAAGTAAAAGATATATAATATATTGATTCACCCCCCATCTCATTATATTTAATGCTTAACAATTGGTATCAGAGCAGGTTCCTTTTGAAAAAGTTTATAGCTTGAAGGTAGATTAGGAAAGCACGATAGCTAGATCACATGAAGGTTTTTCTACAAATAAGGCACCTTTGTTTGATGGGATAAATTATGCTTTTTGGAGCATAAGGATGAATACTTATTTGATGTCCCTTGTATTTTATATTTAGAAAGTAGTGGTGGAGGAATATAAAGAGCCATAGACACATGTAGCTACTTAGCTGGAAAAGAAGGCAAGTGAAAATAATGTTAAAGCTTTAAATGTTATTTTATGTAGTTTATGTGAATCAAAATTTATTAAAGTTATGCAATGTAAATATTCTCATGAAGCTTGGGTAAAAATTGATAATATCTAAAAAAGTGATGGAAAGGTTTAGCAAGCTAAGCTTCAGACTTTTAAAATATAGTTTGAGATTTTGAAGATCGAAGAGGAAGAAAATATAGCAAGTTATCTTTTGCAAGTTGATCAAATAGTTAATCAGATTCAAGGTCTTAGAGAAAAGTTAGAAGAATCAATTATGGTACAAATATTTTTGAGATCTCTACCATTGAGATATGATGTAAAAGTTTTGGTAATTGAAGAGATGAAAATTTTATCCAAGCTAAAGATGGATGAGCTACAAGGTGTTCTTATAGTATATGAGATGCAGACCGAACAAGAGAAACCCTCAAAGAGAGAAGTTGCTTTCAAGACATCAAAGAAAGAGAAGGATAAGATTTAATAATCAAGTGATAGTTCTAGTGATGATGAAGATGACAATGGAGCTCTATTCATTTGTAAGCCAAAAAAGGGCACAAGTAAATATCAAGGAAAATTACCTTTTAAATGCTTTAATTATGGAAATATTAGACATTTTACAGCTAAGTGCCTAGATAAGGTCAATGGTTACAATGAAGAAGTAAAGTATATATACAATAAGAATTTCAAAGGAAAATTCAAGAAGGGATTTGAGAAGAAGACTTTGTATTCTAAAGATCCTAGCTCAGTTGAAGATAGTGGAGTCAATGATTTAGAAGAAGAAGAGGTTATATTCATGGCCATACATAAAGATGCCTCCACAACCAAAAGTATAGATGATAAAGAAGAAGAATATGATGAATCCAAAGTGAATTTGGAAGGAGAACTCATTTGTGGCTTAAAAGAGTTAAAATCTCTTGAGAAGAAGAATAGAAGATTAAAGCTCCACATTGAGAAAAATGAAAAGGATTCAAAGGAAATAATTAAAGGTCTACAATCACACTTTGAATAAGCCAATAAGAATGAAAAATATCTAACAACATAGTTGAAAAAAGTAAGTGAAGAATGTGAAAGGTATGTTATTGAAATTGCTTCTTTAAAAGTAGATCTTGAGAAAATAAATAAAGTAATCAATGATAGAGTAGCCAATGATTCAAAATTTAAGAATAACACTAATATGTTGAATAATATATTAGAAAGTAAAAAATCAATGCCAAATAAGATAGGTATCAGATTTTAAAAATAGAAAGGGAAGGCCACTACTTTCATAGACAAGGTTTACATAGAAAAAGGAAAGAGCTATGTTGAAGCTCTTACAAAAGAATAAATAAAAAGGAAAGAAGCTAATAATACAGAAGACATCTCAAATAAATAAGGCTAGAAGGAATAGAGTTACAAAAGGAAATTAGATTAGAGATACATAAATAGGTCCTATTTTTATGGTTACTATTTTTATTGTAATAGATATGGTCATAAGAAAATAGAATGTCAAAAAAGGGCTAACAATTTTAGAAATAAGGAGAAGGAAACTCATGTAGAGTCAAGAAAAAGCCACAACTCTTTTTCTCCTCTATCAAGATTTAATGAAGAGTCCATAATATGTTACAAGTGCAACAAATTCAGACACATAGCTTGGTACTATAAAAGTGTGTTCAAGTTAGTAAAAAAGGACCAAAGTTTCAAGTCTCCATTCATCAAGAAGAAATTCCAAATAGGTTCATGGTAGAAGAAACAACCTAAAAAATCTATGTTGATATAGACAACTTTGCATGCAAGAAATGAATAAAATCCATGGTTCATTGATAGTGGATGTTTGAGGCACATGACAGGAGAAAAGAGCAAGTTCATGACCTTGAAGAAGATCGATGGTGGCACAGTGAAATTTAGAGATAATACTACTACTAGAATTATTGAAAAAGGTACACTAAGTTTGGATAATGGTAGAACTAAAACTAAAAATGTTTTGTATGTAGAATGTCTTAAGCATAATATTTTGAGTGTAAGTCAAATGTGTGATCAGGGGCATATACTAAAGTTTTATGTAGAAGGTTGTGAAATTAGGAGATAAGATTCAGATGTGTTGGTTGTAGATGTTCAAAAAATAGGAGATAATTTATATATGTTATCAGACATCAAAGGTTAAGGATGTTATTTGAGTCAGATTGAAGAAAGTTGGCTATGGCACAAGAGAATGGGACACATAAATTTTGACAATCTTTTCAACATCAACAAGAAGCAAGTAGTTAAAAATATTCCAAAGATTAAAAATCCATTTGACACACTTTGTGAATCTTGTCAGCATGGTAAGTAGGCCAGAAGATGGTTCAAAACAAAAGAGTACTTCACCACTCAGATGTTAGACCTTGTTCACAATTATTTGTGTGAACCTATGAGAATTCAAAGTAGTAAAGGTGATAAATATTTCATGTTGCTTATTAATTATTTTTCACGTATGACATGGGTAATGTTTTTAAATAAAAAATTAGAAGCTTTCAAACATTTTAAAGCATTCAAAGCATTAGTTGAGAATGAAACCATTTTAAAGATTAAGTTCCTAAGATCAAATCAAGGAGGAAAATTCATGTCAAATTAGTTTATTGAGTTTTATAAAGACCATGGAATAAAGAGACACTATTTAGTAGCTAGAACTCCACAACAAAATAGAGTAGTTGAATGAAGAAATAAAACAATTCAGTAGATGACAAGGACAATGCTAAATGATTCCAAGATACTAGATAAATATTGGAGAGAGGTAGTTGCTACAATAGTGCATATTCAAAATAAAGTATTATTGAGAGTCAATAGTGACAAGACTCCTTATAATCTATGGAAAGACAAACCAAGAATAGTTGATTATTTTAGAGTTTTTGGTAGTAGATGTTTCATAAAGAAAACCAATGAAAAATTGGGTAAGTTTGAATCTAGAGCAGATGAAGGTATATTTCTTGGTTATTTTTAAAAAATTAAATCTTATAAATGTTATAACAAAAGAACCAAGAAAATATTTAAAATTGAAGGTGTTGGGATAGAATAAGAAGGAACACAAAGAATCAATGATCCAATAAACATTCCTAAAATCATTAAAGAGGAAGATTTTGAAGAATCAGATGAAGATGAGAAGGAGAAAAATGACACCAAAACCCCATCCAAATATGTATAGAGAAATCATAATGAAAGTGACATCATTGGAGATATAAATCAAGGAATTCACACTAAAAGAATGATGGTAAGAGAATATGAGCAAGTTAATTTCTCTTTATTATCTAAAATTTAGCCTAGAACTTTTTCATAGGCTAGACATGATAAGCGTTGAGTTAAGGAAATAGATGAAGAATTAAATTAGATATAAAAAATGATACTTGGGAATTAGTGCATAGACCAAAAGATCACAATGTGATAGGAACAAAATGGGTTTATAGAAATAATTTGAATGAAATTGGAGAAGTGACCAGGAATAAAACAAGATTAGTGTGTAAAGGATATGCTTAGATTGAGGGAATAGATTTTGAAGAAAATTTTACACTAGTGGAAAGGCTAGAAGATACTAGAATGTTTCTTGCATATGTAGTGTTTAAAAATTTCAAATAATTTCAAATGGATGTCAAATCTGCCTTCCTAAATGTGAATCTAAAATAAGAGGTCTACATTGAGAAGCCTAAAGGATTTAATCTCTCAAATATTAGTAGCCATGTATGTAGATTGAAGAAAGAAATTAATGGATTGAAACAAGCTCCTAGAGTTTGGTATGAAAGACTTGATAAGTACCTACAGGATCAAGGTTTCAAGAGAGGATTTGCTAATAATAATATCTACATCAAAATTTAAGGTGAGCATCAATTGATTGTTATGGTATATGTTGATGACATCATTTTTGGAGGAAACATTAAAAAGATGAAAAAAGAATTTTTTGATAATATGTGAAAAGAATTTGAGATGTCTATGCTTGGAGAATTGTCATTTTTATTAGGATTATAAATATTTCAGTCAAATAAAGGAATTTTCATATCACAAAGTAAATATGATAAGGAAATGTTAAATAAATTTGGTTTTTAGGATTGTGCACCAATTGACACAAAAATGAGTATAGGAAATTAGGTGAGTAAGGATGAATATTCACCTATTGTAGATCAATATTTATATATATATATATATATATATCTATGATTGGTAGTATTTTATATTTGATAGGATCGAGGTTGGACATCATGCATGTAGTAGGTATGGTTTCAAGATATCAGTCAGCTCCAAAAGATAGTCATATTTAGTTGGTGAAAATAATATTTAGATATATCAAGGGGACATTAGATTATGGATTATGGTATCCCACAGGCAGAGATTTCATTTTGGTTGCTCATAAAGATTCAAATTAGGTAGGTTGCTTGGATGACAGAAAGAGTAAAAGTGAAGGAACTTTCTTCCTTGGTGATAACTTAGTATCATGGATAATCAAAAGGTAGAATTTAGTATCACTTTCTGTAGTTGAAGCATAATATATTGCAGTGGTATTGTGTTGTACTCAAGTTCTTTGGATGAAGCAAACTTTGGAAGATATCAAGGTAAAATATGATGAATCTATTTATATTTTTGTGACAACACAAGTGATATTAATATTTCAAAGAATCCAGTGATGCATTCAAGAACAAAACATATTCCCATTAGATATCACTTCTTGAGAGAGTAGGTTATAGATCAATAGGTTAAGATGGAATATATTAGCACTATATAACATATTATATATATTTTCATCAAGGCACTATCAAAAGACACATTTGAGTATCTATGAGAGAAGTTGGGAGTAATTTATTTTGCTTCCTGCCATTGAGGATCAACATTAGTTGAGGGGGAGCTAAGTATTAGCTCTAGGATAGGTCCCTTGCCATTGATGTCAAAGGGGGAGAAGAATAGAAATAGGTATAGGTGTAGAATAGGTAAAATAAATAGGTATAGGTTGATACAATAAGGGGGAGTTATTATATGATTTTTATATGGTATTATGTACAAGTTGGCATGTGCAGTGTAGGTTTTAGGATGTGGCAGTTTCAGTTTGAGGTTGCCATCAATGACAAAGGAGGAGATTATTCGAAATATTATAGGTATAGCATTGGTGATAAAGGCCCCATTGCATTTAATAGTATTTTTAATATTCATATCTTGGCTAATGTGTGTTAATATTTATTTAATATTAACAAATATATTTTTGGTTGCATATAAGTTAAAAGAGGCCCATGAAGAATTCAAAGAGTCACGTCGTAAAGACAAAATAGGAATGGAACACATTTTCTCATGAAGAGTCATTTTAAGGAATTCCAAGAGTCACCATATGAAGACAAAATAGGGTATGGTGCATTTTTCCATGAAGGGACACTTTGAGGAATACAAAAAAAAGTCACCAAGATAAAGATAAAAGAGGAAAGGATGCATTTTCTTATAAAGGGTCATCATGTGACTTTTCAAATACAAGGATATGAAGTGTCATGCAAGTTTGGTGCCATTTTCCATGAGGATTTAAGGGTCATAAAGGGTGAATACCAAAGGTCATTTGGAAAGCTATAAATAAAGGATTGAGAATCTATTTTTAATATGCAAGAGATTGCATGGTTTGTATTTGTTTTCAAAGAGAGAAAATCATGAGATATTGTAGAGTTCTATCATTTTTTGTGTAAGAAACATTGAGAGATAGTTATGTTTTATACAAAAGAGGGGTTGGTACTCCTGTGGGTTGGTTCTCATGAATATTTGCAAAGGGTTGGTGCTCCTTTGGGTTGGTTCTCACAAATAGTTGTTGTATTGGTGTTCGACAAAGGGGTTGGTTCTCCTACAATTTGGTGCTTACAAAATTTGTAATTTGAGTTAGTGTTGATTCATATACTTGAGATTGTTCTTTGTGGTTTTTCTCACTTTGGGTTTCCATGTAAAAATATGCTCTCTCTCTCTCTCTCTCTCTCTCTCTCTCTCTCTCTCTCTCTCTCTCTCTCTCTCTCTCTCTCTCTCTCTCTCTCTCTCTCTCTCATGTGGGGCATATTATTGTTTCAATTTTATTGAATATCTTGAATGTGTGATTAAGTGGATAAATAAAATAAATTAGATTGAGTAAAATATATATAATATACTAATTCACCCACCCCCCCCGGATCTCAATACATTTCATTATTAACAAACTATTCAGCACTCCTTACCACCACTTGTCTACAACTCTAGTCCAAATGGCATCAAGGTGCTCAAGATTATCTATGTGCTCTTTCATCCACTCAAGTTGTTGTCCATAGCTTTATCTTCTATGGGTTGCATAGGTAGCCAACCATAAATATACATTCTCAAGTATTTTTCAAAAGAAGACCTCATGTAAATCATCATACATGTTATTCTAGACCCATTTCCTTGGATTTTATTCTTTACAAGATGTATGTTTCAACACAAAGTTGTCTTTCACCTATTCTACCTAGTGCTTTATGTTCTCAAGGGAGAGTTGTAACATTGTTATTTTACACCATTACAATAAAAAAATTCAACATGGGTCTCAACAATGGAACCAAAATGTTATAAAAAAGGGGTAGATTGTCTAGGACATTTACTCTATCATGTGCTTATTTGGATGTCCAAGTCAATTATAGCCTAGTTACAACTAATCATAAACATAGAATAAACTTGTGGTGCTCAACATTTATTACTCTACTACACTAGCATCAATTCACATAAGGCTCAATCCTTATGAACATAGTAGAGAAAGAATTGAGGCCCATGTGGTCTAGTCGTGTCATGTCAAATTTCATTATTCAAGGGGATTAGTCATTACCATAATGACATTGGTAAGTTTATTGACATAATCCATTTTGGGTGAAGTTTGACTATTTTTAGGTGTAAAGCCTATTCTGAGAACTTGTTCTGGATATAGGGGCTCAAGCCTATATTGGGTTAGTCCTAGGTTCTTAAGGGTACAATCCTTTATGTTACTAAGATAAACATCATTAAAGTGCTTGTATTGATAATGGAATCACTTATATCAAGGGGTTCATGCTCAAGCTAACACTCATGATGTAGGTGTTAAATCTTGGGTGCATGCCCTTTCCTATACTTAGGCTAGTTTTTAGTTTAGGTCGTATCATTATTTACCATACAAATGTTATTAATGACTTGGAACAAAACTTTTCTTAACAACACATTCATATATCAAAATTACACTATTATAACTATTGCATTCAAATCACATTCAAATAACCTTGCCATAACCATATAAGCTAGATCAATACATAGATAGGTGCAATACCATTCTTCAATTACCAAGGTTTAAATAATAGAGTTCATATTAACAGATATAGAGCACATGATCATCTAAACAACTATTGACCCATAGGCTCATAAGAGATCTTGGGCACTATAATGTGGATCTTCATAGGTATCCATGCTAAGACTAAATTTGAATGGAAACTGCTTTACTATGCCTAGAACCAGTTTTATAGATCTTCACTCTCTCCAAGTCGTGTCTCCTACATACTAGTTTAAGCTTGATTTTATAACACTTACGAGCATATTATTTTTAGGGTAGAGGGTGTACATCAAATGTTGATCAAGATCCTTGGTTGATCATTCCATTGATTCCATCACCTTGTGCCCTTTAAACTCTAGTTGCTATGTGTAACTACTCATGAAGATACCCCACAAAATCTAGGTGCCACTTAATTGTGTGCTAGCTAGTGTAATATGAACATTGATTCGTCTAGCTAGGATAAAAGATACTAAAATAGTAATCATTCCACCTAATTTCCTTGCATCAACATGTCTGTTGAGTTGGCATGGGTCTAGACTTAGGAAAAAAAGGGCCCAACACTTTCCATTTGGTTAAAGAGTGTCACTTTCACAAGCCAATATTTTTTGAATCACCCCTAATGATTATAAATACCTTTAGGCAAATCATTATCTCAACCATTACCATATTTTTAAGGAGCCTCACTTTGACAAGACTATCTTTATTGAGTAATTATTAACTAATCATGTTTCTAAAGATCCCACAATTTAACCCCAAGACATTACTCATCCAAAACTAAGAATTCAACATAACATCTTTACTACAACACTAAACGAAGAATTAGAATTGGATTTAGGTTATATTTTTGAATTGATATCAAATTTAACATTAGAAGAAAAATAAACATTAGTCTCAACATTGGATTTAGTCCCTTGATTTAGACTCAACTTTAGAATCAGAATACATTTGTGATTATTAAAACATTTGTTACACATTCTATGTAGCTAAATTTGAGTACATTTATAATCCTTCCATGATATTTAAGGATGATTACTTAGCATTAACATAAGTTATCCTAATATTTTCTATGAGGATTTTTTTATGCTTCCCATTCAATCACCATTCCACATACCATTAACACCACCCTCATAGATATTATATTGACATTCCACCTCCCACAAGTATTGATTACGACCAATAGAATCACACCTTGTTGAACTACATCCATGGTGACATATCAATTGAATTATATCAGGGGGACCAAGACCACATTCATGTAGAATAATAATAATCTCCTAGTGAAAAAAATTTAGAGGCATTAGGGGAAATCAAAGTCCATGGCATCCTCTAGTGAAACCTTGTTTGAGGTGTTAGAAGACAATAAAAGTCAAAAGTCAACATTCTTTAGTGAAACCTTCTTAGAAGTGCTATAGGACAATCAAGAAAAATTTATTGGTGAAAAATTCTTTGAGGTGCCAATAGATGGGCACAATAGTTATTCAATTATTGATGAAGACATTGTCAAAGATAACATTAGTACAATTCCCATTCTATATCATAATCAAATAGCATAATCTCTCAAGCCCAAACAATAAAAAAATATGGTGGTCATATCAAGATCTTATTAAAAATTATTTGGTCCCACTACAACCTAAATTATGTCCAATCTAGAATCAATAACATTGTGTGTGCTTAAAAATCCCAGTATTAATTTTTTTCCTAACCATTATACATTCCATTATGAGCCACCTCTTTATTACCAAATCAGACATTTTATCCATTATTTATCCTTATTTACTATCCCTAGTCACATTTTCCTTTATAGAGGCTATGAGTACATATTATATCTAAGCTTGGAGGAAACATAATCAATGACTAAGAAATATAACAACATTAATAGAGTCCAAATCAACAACGAGTTATTGACATAGTAATTATTCAAAAGGGGTATGGGGATAGTAATTTACATAATTGACTATTCTAGTTGTATCATGTGATGGTTACGATGTGCATCTCCACATCATAAGGACAACATAACCATTTACCTCACCTTTCCCATTACCTTAATTTTTCCATTTATCATCACCTTGCCATTATTTCATACACTACCATTTATCTCACCTTGTCACTTGGGGTCAACCCTATTACCATAATAGCCAATTTTCATAACATCACTATATTTTTAACATGCCATATGTCATTCCTCTCATACCTCCCCTTTTGGATGGAGTTGTTTTACCCTCCCAACCCACCCTTTTTTTGACCTTGGTTATGATCCATTTGTTCTTCAGGCACCTTCAATGAGAAGATTCAGATAAAATCTTAGTAGCTAATTCAGTATTCTACATAAAGGCCATATATTGGACTAGTATAATCATATTGTGGCAATTAGATTCTTCATTTTTGTCATGTTTTATCCCATTTTTGGTGCTACTAATTATAACCACCTTTGGTAAAATTAGTATCATTGATCTATGTTATTATTTCCTAATTATAACTACCTATGGATAAATTAGGAGCAACACCATTACCATGCCTTGTCATATCACCTTTCCATCCCTATGCTATACCATGCCATTTAACTAATTCAAAAACTTACTACTACCTAGTTGGTTTCCTCCGATGTAACTTGATTTATGTTGAGGTCAACGTAGTCACCCTTTTCCTATATTCTCACCATTTTACAATTAATTTAGGGTTGGATGCTCTCTCCATTTTTTGAGCAACCTAAGCTATGCTCTCACCATTTTGTGATTTGGAGAGTTTAGTATCTCATCATTATTAATTGAGTTTAGATGATTATAAAAAATAAAAAAACATTGGTAAAAATTTTTTAAAACCCTAAAAATCATGAAATCATGATAATTGTCTTAGAATATCCATGAGAGATATAAATCCCTCAAAATTTTCTAAGATGGGACACCTTGTATATTCAGTTTATTTCTAGACCACCTTGGTCTTTTTCCTCCAATTTATGGGAGAACTACATTAGCCTAATGTTTGCACAGACTATGTAGCCAACACCTAGATGTATGGTGTTGGGTGAATATTTTGTCACCAACTAATTGATGAGAAAAATAGGTGATTTCAACCACAACATAAGGAGATTGGTTAGCCAAATGTGTAGGTTTACCACATCAGAAGGGGAAAAATCTCTTATCTCATCAAGGGAAGGTTCCCTATAAAATATGAGGGGCTAGATACTACACACACACACACACACACACACACACACACACACAGAGAGATACAAAAAATAACACTTAGGGATAGGACTACACCATCCATCTCTCTTTTTTTAGAGTTGATGTTCACAAGAAAAGGAGAAAATCTTGGTGAAATCACTGGAAGCACTTCTCTTCTTTCAGAAGTGTTATGTAGCAAACAACATGAATTCTTTCTAGTAGTGATAAGTAATAGGTAACAAGGGTGCAGTAACCAATAAAATAACAAGGGCACAATAACCAGTAGAATGAGGTGTAGCAAAAAGCCTCCCCCTCAACTACCAAAGAGTGAAATATGAAAGATAATGGGGGCACAAAGTCATCCCAAGATCCTTTACATAGAAATAGAAAAAAACAAACACACTAAAGATAATTGTGGCAGCACAAAGTCTCTCCACAGTCAGCTTCAGGACACCTTCCTAATTAATTCAACTAGTTCTACTTATTTAATCAAATGAACAAGATTGCATCCAAGAAATAGACATAAGAACAATCCCCTAAATAACACAAGTTATTATAGCACAAATTCTAAAAATAACTTGCTTTCTCATTCATATAACAAAATATGATTAGCAATTTGAGCTCAAAGTCTCAGTAAATGCCTTTCAATTTGGGTAAAATTTAACTTCTATTAATAGAGAGATCTCTTTTTTTCATAAAATAAGAGATTAAAATATATAGTAGCCAAGAAAGGCTTGGTGATTTGTTTCATGGAATAACCCATGCTGCATTCAATGCCTTGAATGCATTTCCAGTTCTGTCAAGGGGCCATGCTAGAACAAGGCATCAACCTTGACTTTGGTGTACAAAAACATCTTGAATGTATTTTCCTCAGCATGGGTTGTCTGGTCTGTCTCCAAATATGTACGCAGTTATCCCCTCACTTTTATTCAAAGGGAGAAAAATGGGCCATGCCTTTTAATGTTTGTGAGCTTAGATGCCTACTTGGTAGACTGTTTCACCTAATAAAATAATTCTTACACAGATATTTATAGTCTTTTTATATTTTCTCTCTTTCCTCATGATTTGATCCCTTAGGCTATCTTTTTTCCATTCTACAAGCTCTTTTGGCTTCCTCTTCAGCTGGTCTCTTAGTTGAACCATCTCTTTGAACTGGTCTCTAGAATCTTCCACTTCTTTCCTTTTCTCAGAGCTTCTTTGAACCTTTGAACCCATTAAACCTTTGAACCATTTTGGTTTAAGGTTCAATGGTTCATCCTCTATCTTATAAGTCTTTGTTTTCTCTAAGTCTCTCGAGCTTTGAAATTCCTTCAGCTTTATGTCCTTGGAACACCTTGAAGGGAAGGTGTCCTTTCAAGCTTTGATAAATGTCCATTTCTTGGTTGCTAAGAGCCCCCCGCAAGGGTACCTACCCTTCAAGGTTCTTCAGGTGGCCTTCTTATTTGAATCCTTTAGACAAAATGTCTGAAGTAATTCCTTCAGACATTTTGTCTGAAGGAAATCTTTCCTTTGCCTTAGCCTCTCTATCAGGCCTTTGATCATTCCTTCAGACAAAATGTCTAAAAGAATTCCTTTAGATATTTTGTCTAAAGGATTTCACTTGTGAAATTCTACTATGAAAAATCCCTCTGAAAGATATCTTTTTGTTCCATTTTCTCTCTACAAGGGCACTTGTCCTTCAGGCTTTGGGACACCTTCCTTTAAACCTTTCGATTGAACCGACCGATTAAACCAACAATGGTTCAACAATTCAACAGTTCAATGTTATGTTCTACTCATTCAATTGAATGCTTAAACCAAACTCTTTGAACCAAACTCGTTGAACCTTTAAACTTTAAACTCTTTTGGTTCAAGATTCAACGGTTCAATCTTTCTTCTTTTCATTAAGTCTTTTGAAGCTATTGAACTTGTCAAAGTGGTTAAAATTTGAAATTTTGCCAAAGCACTTAACTCTTTAAGCTTGCCAATGTCATTGAATCTTTAGACCCATTGAACTGAGGCATTGAACCAACCTTGAAATTGCCTAAGTGTTGGGAACTTGTTTCTTTATGAGAGCCCACCTGTTGAAGTTATTGAACCCATTGAACATGCGGGTCCCTTAGCTAAAAAAGTAAATACTCCAATAATGGAATGAACATGGTTTCAAGTGAATATCCCCAAAAAATATTTAAGGTGTGATCATTTTGTTCTCCATCCAATAGAACTATGGACTCTGCATGCTGATTTCTATGGACTCTGTAGGTGAGTTTCTATGGACTCTATAGGCTTTTTTCTACGGACTCTGTAGAGTTGTTCTATGGACTTTGAAGTCTTGTTATATGAACTTTGTAGATGTTTTGCTCCTAAATATTATTGTATATGGTGGCTGCTATGAGATGCTATAGTGGTGTGGCTGCTACAGTGGCATGGGACCAAAATAGTTCATATGTTGTCCCAAAAAATGAGTGACAGATTTTGGGAACAATAGCTAGCTCCAGTTGGAGAACTTCCATTGATTGTAAAAATAATTGAAGGGAGTAGAAACTAGAATCTCCAGTGCCTTTAAGTATGCCATTGGGCTATGGAGTCATGCTACCCAAAAAAAAACTGCACCAAAAATGAAAATGAAAGCACAAAATAGAACTAAAGACTATACAAATATACATATGTATAACTAATATCACCTGATACTTCAAGGATTGAAGTGCTTCAGATGCTACCCATTGTGAGGTAGAGAAATAGGCATGCCATCTTGATACTTCAATAGAAAACTATTTTCACCATTGAGCTGATAGATAGTAAATGGGCCTCTCCATAGGGGATCAAATTTATTATGCATTTCCATTGGTTCTCTTCTCTTATCCCATAACAGAACTTGATCACCAATCTAGAACTCATGGTTTTTTGTTTTCTGGTCAAAGAGATTCTTCTCCAGACTTTGATGTGCAACAATTCAATCCACCACCATAGTTCACTGCTCACCCACCTTAGTAAGGCACATGATCCTCTTATCGATAGAGATTTCATAGGTTTGATCTTCGACTGCCTTTGCCAATTTCAATACTATGAATTCTAGGGTGATTGGTATCTCTACATTAAGGCCATATATAGGTTGGAAAGGTGACATACCTATTGCTATTTTGGGTGTAATTTTGTTTTCCCATAAATCATCAACCAATGCTTTATGCCATGTTCATTGGTTGTCATCCACCAACTTCTTGATGATAACTACCAGGTTCTTATTGCTTGATTTAGCTTGGCCATTCCCTTATGTAAAATAATCAAAGGAGTGGGAGAGGGTAATCCCATAGTAAAAATAGAACTGAGTGATCTCATGAGAAGAGAAATAGGCTACATTGTTTGTCACAATCTTGGTTGGAACCCCAAACCTGGAAATGATTTTTTCCTTTAGGAAATCACATACCACTTCTGAAGTAGCATGCTTGGTTGGAATTTTTTCCACCCATTTGGTGAAGTAATCTATGGCTGTAAGGACATAATCATGTCTAGCACTTGAATATGGGTTTATAACACCAATGAAATTGATTCCCCATTGTTGAAATGGCTCTTCTATTACCACTGGTTTAAGAGGCAAAGCAACTAACTTGGGTCTTCCAATGAACTATTGGCATAGTTCACATCTTCATACCCATTTTTATGAATTTTGAAATAGAGTAGGCCAGTAATACCTGGCTCACAAAATCTTATGAGCTAGTTATAGGCATATAAAAATGTCCTCCATAGGCCAAATTATGGAAGGACTTCAAAAGTTGGTTCTACTACCATTTATACATGCAGTGAAGGAATGCTCCATCGAGGTTCCTCTTATACAAGCCATTGTCTCATAAGATAAAATTGGCAGATTTTAATTTAATAGTCCTCCTTTCTTTATGAACAGGTGAGCGGGACACTCACCATAAGTAAAGAAATGAGCAATACTTGAATACCACTCATTCGTAGTGGAGACAAAGAGGACTGTTGGCATGTCTTCCACTTTTATTTCTTCATGCCCTACTTCTTCAAGTCTATTGTCAACAATCAATTGGCAGAGGCCCCTTCCTCATATAAGCTTTGTTGGTATGATAATAAGATCAAACTCCCATATTTTAGCAATCCAATTACCCCTTTTGGTTCCAAACTCCTTTTGAGTTAATATGAATTTGACTATGGTATCAGGTACCAGGGTAGTAGTGTGTGAATTCAAGATGTAAAAATAGAAGTGCTTTACTACCTTTACCACTACATAAGCATGCTTCTCCATGTTTGAATACTTCAGTTCATGAGCTTTGAGAGGATAGCTCATGAAGGATATGGGAGATTCCACACCTTCTTTGTTCTGTTGAAGTAGAATTGCTGAAAGTGTGTGCTCAAAAGCATAACTATACACTATAAAATCTTTGATATAATCTAGACAAACCAAAATTGGGGCATGGGCAATCGCTGTCTTGATGTCTCAAAATGCCAATTTTCCTTCTTTAGTCCAGCTAAAAGTGGCCTTTCCCTTCATCATGTTTACAATATGGTGAGTCTTCTCTATGAACTCAGGGATGAACCTTCGTAAAAAATTCACCTTTCCAAAGAAAGAGTGAACTACAGTCTTACTTGTGGGTAGAGTAAGCTCCCAAATGTATTTGAATATTTCTAAGTCAATCTTTATGCCTTCTCAAGATACAATGTGTCTGAGAAGTTTCCTTTTTGTTACCCCAAACACTGACTTCTTAGGATTTAGAGAAATGCCATTTTGGTGACATCATTCCAGCACTTGTTAAAAATGGCACACATGATCAAGACAATTCTTAGAAAAGACTATTAAATCATCAAGGTACACCACAATTAAATTACCCATTTCATCTTCAAAAGCAAGGTCCATTTCTCTCTGAAAAGTGGCACCAGCATTTATCAAGCCAAATGGCATTCTTTGATATGCAAAGGTGCCCCAAGGCATGGTTAAGGTAGTCTTATGCTGGTCTGCTTCACCAACTTCAACTTGATTATATCCTAAGAAGCCATCTAGCATTGATAAAATCTCTAAACCGGTCACTATCTAAAGAACTTGGTCCATGATGGGCAGAGGATAGTTATCCTTTAAGGATGACTGATTCAAATTCTTGAAGTCCATGCAAAGACAAATTTTGCCATTCTTTTTTCTCATAGGTACTATGTTTGCAATCCATGTGGAATGATGGATTGGGAAGATTATCTTAGTGTTCAACATTTTCTATATTTTAGATAGAATAGTACTTGATATCTTTGGATTGTACTGCATAGATTTTTGCTTATAAGGCACCGAATCACTCTTGAGAGGAATTTTATGGTGAATTTATTTAGGCTTGAGTGACTTCAGATCATCATAGGAGTATGCCAAAACATCCATGTACTAGTAGAGTAGAGTAGTAAACTTGAACTTCTCTTCAGGAGTGCAACACTTCCCAATATTCACCATCTTGAAATTTTCCTTGGTACCCAAGTTTATCTGATCAAACTCCTGAGAGGAGCTTGAATCCATTTGTTGCTATTTGATGAACCTATCGTGCTTGTCAAACAACTTCTCAATGGAAACCAATTCTTTGGGAATTTTATTCCCCTTTAGCTGTAGGAATTCCTCACCTATGTCTGAACTTGATTCAAGTTCTAGTTCAAGCTTTTGAGGCTCATTGCCTTTGAAGTGAAGCTATTCAAAGCTGTCTTTTTATCCCAAGAAGACAATGATTTGGTTGTCTCCATTGAACACTTACCAATGATTGGCATTATCAGGCACACTTAGTCAAAAGATCAGTTTAATAGTGTACCTATCTCCTTTAAAATTTGAGTGAGGAACCAAAAGAGTTATTGAAACATCTAAAACATTAGCTCAATCACTAAATTCCTTGGGTACTGTAGAGATACTGAAAGCATCAAAGCTTTCAATTTGATCCCAAACTAGATTGTAGTAGTGGCACAATCTCTCATTTTTGGTTTGGTATAGGTTCCTCACCTAACAAACCACTAGCTCAACATCTCCTTTGGCATGAAGGAGCTTGATGCGTCTGTCTTAAGTGGCCTTCAATCCAAGTAGTAGAGATTCGTACTCAGTAGTGTTGTTGGTGTTGCTAAAATGCAACTTTTATGAAGAAGGAAAAATATCTCCTTGAGGAGATATCAACACAATTATAGCTCCTAAACTGGTAGAGGAACAACTACCATCGAATTCTAGTATCCATACATTATCAAGAACTATGTTTACCTTAGATTCTTCTTCATTTGGAAGGGAGGATTCTTCTACACTTATACTACGTTCTACCAATCCTTTTGTTGTTCCATCTAAGCTAATTTTCATATTTTTATTTTTATAAGTTTCATCAGTCACCACATGAACCTCTTCCATGGATAAGAATTAATTACCCATCCCTGAAGATTCAAATAGAATTTGATGTTCAAGCACTGATGTTTGGGTGACAATATATTTTTCCTCCTCAAGAACCAACCTCTACATGATGCCTTTGATAGGGATCCTCACCTCGAGCAGGTACATACTTAACTCACCACCAACATCTTTTTAGAAAATTCACCCAAGAAGGATGCCGTATGAGGCTAAGACTTTAGCCATCAGGACTGTCATCTTGATTCTCTTATCCATGAATGCTGTAAATGTAAATTGGGCGTCTTTGATTTGTCCCAGCAATGGCATTTGTTTGTTCTCTATGGAGAAACATCTCCCAAATGCCTTGGTCAGTGTGATACCAAGAGATTCTACCACTTTAGCAGGCATGACATTGTTAGAGGCACCTGAGTCTATAATGCAATTGTTCAACTGGTGTCCATTTATCAGTAGGGAGACATAAAATGGTTTAGTCCTTCTAAGAGAAATAGGAGGAGTAATGAAAATGTTATTTTGGGTGGATGTGTGAGTTACCTTTAGAACAATTATTCCTATAGGGATGGTTTAATTCTTCACACATTCCACTAACTTATCCAACTACTCAAGGTTGGATTGCAGTAATTCAAATTTAGACATTTGAATTTTAGTTTTCTTGACATGGTCGACTATGTCAAATGTCTAAAATGATTTATGAACAGGGGAAGAGAGTTCATCTTTCTAGTTTTTAGGGGGGGAGGACTGATCTATGAAATTAAAGTGGAAGGTGAAGGCATACTTAAGGTACTTATTTTTTACTCACTAGGTCCTTTGGGTAGAAAAGCAGAGAAGTTCCTTGTTTGGCAATTGAAATTTCAGGCTAAGCTCCCTCTTCTAATTTTTATTTATCAGCTTCCTGGGCTGACTGATTCTTAGACTGAGTGAACACAATGTATGATCCCTCAACTACTTTACCTTCACTTCTGGGTTCATCCTAGTAATTTAGGAAACCAATGTTGGAGTCACCAGCTAATTCTTCTTGGTTTTTATGAAGAGATCAATGTCATCTTCTAGGTTCTACTCAGGCTAGAAGGAGAAATCATATTCTATTTCGAGATATCCAACTACTAAGTTGGCTGGTGTTGCTTCAATGGCTAGCTTCCCCTATGGGGGAGGAAGATGATTTGGCTGCCCTTGATTCCTAGAAGCATTGCCTTGGTATGACTGATTGGGGAATGTCTTACTTGGTATATCTCTGTATGAAGTAGCAGATGACATCCCTTGTGCCATTTTATTTTTGAGAGCTAGCAACTCATTTGTTAGCTTTTACACCATTGGATCAGTGGTGCCTTTAGATGGATATTCAAAAGATGAAGAAGATTTACCTCTAATAAGATTTTTCCTACCAAGATAAAGTCATATTCTACCTTAGTAGCCAAATCTTGACCAGCAGCAAGGTCTATGTGGCCAACCCATCTCAATAGGAAACTCACTTTAGGTAGTTGAGAATTGATGAAAAAATATTTAAGGTTCTCAAGTGTTGGCTAAACGATTGTAAGAATTTAGTTCCTCAGCTTATCGAACTTAGCAATAAAGTCCCTCATAGGATCATGAGGCTCTTCCTTCATTTGTGTGAGCTAGGCTAGTAGGGCATGTGCATCTTTTGCAAGCTTGAACCTGCCTTCAAATTTATCTTTAAGAGTGTTCTAGTTAGTCACTGACTGAGCTTATAGGTGATAGAACTAGTCTGTAGCAGCACCCTATAATGTCTCTATGAATATACTCCACACCTATCACACCACAGGCTATGCTGAAGGCTGCAATATGTTCATCAGGATGAACTCTCCCATCACCAAAGAATTTGGGGAAATTCTTCCTTAAACTACATGGTAGCTCATGAAGAGGTGGAGTTAAATTGAGTGGGCCAAAAGAGTTACCTCAGGGGCCTTGAACTGTCATGATTTGATTATGGAAAGCAGGGATAACAAATCTAGGTGGAGTATGTATAGGCAAAGCTCTGTAATAGCAGTAAAAGAAGCTCAGCCTTATATTGGTGCCCTGATATTGGTAGGAGGAAGACTCCTAGTTTGTTAAACTTTGAAGTTGTGGAGGAAACAAATCAAAATTACCCTGCTACACTAACTCAAAAATAGGATGAACAACACCTTGGGATCTCTGGCTTCTTGTATAGCATGGAGTTGCTAGATTGTAGAATAAAAATGGAAAAGAACTAGCCCTACTTCAGCTTGAAGCTTGAGGCTTCAAATTGCACACTCTTTCTTAGTGGAGTCACCAAAAACTGTTGTATGAATATTTTGTCACCAACTAACTGATGAGAAAAATAGGTGATTTCAACCATAGCATAAGGAGATTGGTCAGCCAAATGTGTAGGTTTACCACATCAGAAGGGGAAAAATCTCTACTCTCATCAAGGGAGGTTCGCTATAAAATATGAGGGGCTAGATACTATATATATATATATATATATATATATATATATATAGAAAATAACACTCAAGGATAGGACTACACCATCCATCTCTCTTATTTTAGAGATGATGTTCACAAGCAAAGGAGAAAATCTTAGTGAAATCACTAGAAGCACTTCTCTTCTTTCAGAAGTGTTATGCAGCAAACAACAAGAATTCTTTCTAGTAGTGATAAGTAATACGTAACAAGGGTGCAGTAACCAATAGAATGAGGTGTATCAAAAAGTCTCCCCCTCAACTACCAAAGAGTGAAATATGAAGGATAAAGGGGGTACAAAGTCATCCTAAGATCCTTTACACAGAAATAGAAAAAAAAACACACTAAAGACAATTATGGTAGTGCAAAGTCTCTCCATAATTATCTTCAGGGCACCTTCCTAATTAATTCCACTAGTTCTACTTATTTAATCAAATGAACAAGATTACATCTAGGAAACAGACATAAAAACAATCCCCTAAATAACACAAGTTATTATAGCACAAAGTCTAAAAGTAAGTTGATTTCTCATTCATATAACAAAATATGAATAACAATCTGAGCTCAAAGTCTTAGTAAATGCCTTTCAATTTGGGTAGAGTTTCAATTCTATTAACAGAGAGATCTCTTTTTTGCATAAAATAAGAGATTACAATATATAGCAACCAAGAAAGGCTTGGCACTTTATTTCATGGAATGGCCCATGCTGCATTCAATACCTTGAATGCATTTCTAGTTCTATCAAGGGGTCATGCTAGAACAGGACATTGACCTTGACTTTGGTGTACAAAAAAATCTCTAATGTCTTCTCCTCAGCATGGGTTGTCTGGTCTTTCTCCAAATATGTACACAGTTGTCCCCTTGCTTTTATTCAAAGGGAGAAAAATAGGCCGTGCCTTTTAATATTTACGAGCTCAAATACCTACTTGGTGGACTGTTTCACCTACTAAAATAAATCCTACATATATATTTCTAGTATTTTTTTATTTTTCTTTCTTTCCTCATGATTTGAGCCCTTGGGCTATCTTTTTTCCATTCCACAGGCTCTTTTGGATTCTTCTTCAGCTGGTCGCTTAGTTGAACCATCTCTTTGAACTGGTCTCTAGAATCTTCCACTTCTTTCCTTTGCTCAGAGCTTCTTTGAACCTTTGAACCCATTAAACCTTTGAACCATTTTGGTTCAAGGTTAAATGGTTCATCCTCTTTATTGTAATCTCTAAGTCTCTCAAGCTTTGAAATTCCTTCGGCTTTATGTTCTTGGAACACACTGAAGGGAAGGTGTCCCTTCGGGCTTTGAAAAAGGTCCATTTCTTGGTTGCTGAGAGCCACCCACAAGGGTACCTACCCTTCAGGGTTATTTGAGTGGCCTTCTCCTTTGAATCCTTCGAAAAAATGTTTGAAGGAATTCCTTCAGACATTTTGTTTGAAGGAAATCATTCCTTTGTCTTAGCCGCTCTGTCGGGCCTTTGATCATTCCTTCAGACAAAATGTCTGAAGGAATTCCTTTGGAAATTTTTTCTAAATAATTTCACTTGTAAAATTACACTATGAAAAATCCCTCTGAAAGATATCTTTTTATTCCATTTTCCCTCTGCAAGGGCACTTGTCTTTCGGGCTTTCAGACACCTTCCTTTGAACCTTTCGATTGAACCGACCAATTGAACCAACAATGGTTCAATGGTTCAATGTTGTGTTCTACTCATTCAATTGAATACTTGAACCAACCACTTTGAACCAAACTCATTGAACCTTTAAACTTTGAACTCTTTTGGTTTAAGGTTCAATGGTTCAACGGTTCAATCTTTCTTCTTTTTGTTAAGTCTTTTGAAGCTGTTGAACTTGCTGAAGCAGTTAAACTTTGGGATTTTTTCAAATCACTTAACTCTTTAAGCTTGCAGATGTCATTGAAACTTTGGACCCATTGAACTGAGGCATTGAACCAACCTTGAAATTGTCTAAGTGTTGGGAACTTGTTTCTTTGTGAGAGCCCGCATGTTAAAGTCATTGAACTTGTTGAACCTGCAAGTCACTTAGCTGAAAAAGTAAATACTCTAGTAATGGAATGAACATGTTTTCAAGTGAATATCCCCAGTGAATATTGAATATGAGATAATTTTGTTCTCTATCCAACATAACTACGAACTCTACAGGCTGATTTCTATGGACTCTACAGGCTGGTTTCTATGGACTCTATAGGCTTGTTTCTACAGACTTTGCAGACTTGTTTTATATAATCTACACACTTGTTTCTCCTAACTCTTAATGTAGATGGTGATTTTTATTAGATACTATAGTGATGTGGCTACCACAGTGGCATGGGACCAAAATAGTTCATATGTTGTCCCAAAAAATGAGTGACAGATTTTGGGAACAACATATGGGGTATCTCAGGTTAACTCAGTCATACCTTTTTTTTGACCACTTATTTTCCTTACAGATCCTAGGATCCCTAACTATTTCATAAGTAACCACTTGTGCTTTAGTTTCCCCATTCTTATTGTCCTTAGTTGTACACTCTCACAATTTTACAATTTTATATCATGCACATTGTGTATTCAACTTCAATACACTAATGATCACTTAGATTCATCTTACACTCTCATCATTTTGAGATTTATTTATACTCTCACCATTTTACAAGCTAATTTTCCTTCTCAACCTTAGACCTAGTCTACTTTATAAACTTAGTTCATGTGTGGCTACTTATTTATGATCTTTTAGTGTGATTTTAGCCTAAACCATATTGTCGTGATTGCATGATTTGTCTATGTTGAGGTTTTCATTATTATAAAACCTCATCCCTTCTTTTTTCATACATTTGTTATTTTATGAGACCATTCCCATATTCCTCTATAAGATAATCATGTTTCTTTATCATCAATTTTATTCTATCTCATATCTTGGGAGAACTACATTTGGCCTAAATTTCATGCTAGATCTTGCATCCATGGAACTATGTATGTAGTTGTAGACACTATATTTTTGTACCTTATGTAAGATTAATTAGGTATCATAGGTCCTTAGTTTTATTTAATCTTCTAAATAATACGTATCCTAAGGTTTAGTATATTTACCATTTATAACCCAATAACTTTCCTTTTACTATTACCTTTCTACCCCCTAACCTCCTAAATCCATTAATAACCCAAGGAATATACCCCTAACCACTTTACACACATATAGTGTCATTACCAATATATTTACATGTATCAAATCTAATTTTACCCATGGTTACAATAAATCTATCAATTTGGGTGAATCGATGTTGATTCTCCATATCAACGTTGATCCATAAATACCCAACAAACCTTTGCATTTTAGAACCATCAACTTAGAACCATAAACTTAGAACCTCAAATTTCTTCTAAATTTCTTGGAGAATTAGAGATGTCCTTAACAA
>JARHVA010005650.1:152500-167500 GCA_037957365.1 Torreya grandis
TATTTCACCTTTAAACCTTACACCTCCAAACCAACCAACACCAATTAACCCCAATCAGACCCATCTACCAAAACCATTCTACCACCCACAAGATCTGTAGTGAAGCCTACTTCTAAGAAGGCTCCCACCTTGACAATGAAAATCCCATCACCCATAACACCTTTGCATAAATATTATTCAACCATTTTACAAAATTTGCTAAAAAACTCTTCCTTAAGCCTACCACCTATCAAACCTTTTAACCCTTCCAGTCCTAAACCATCTTGGTTTAATAAAAGCTTAATCTGCTCATACCATAAGACACTTGGACATGACACATAAAACTGCAAAGCTTTACAAGTACTTATCCATCATTATGGGATGAGGATGATTTATTATCATATTAACCTCTCTTAATCCCATCACCAACCCAACCACCAAATGAACCTATCCAAGACTTAACCACTCCCCCACTCTCACCCAATAGTGAGGAAGAACCAAAGCAACCTTCTAGCCCAACACCTCCCCTCATCCACACTATCCATATGGTCATCTAATCTCAAGGCTAATAAAAGGATAAGGGAAAGGCCAAAGTGTCCATTCCATGGACATATCCTTCCACCCTTCAACCTTCCAACTGAACTCAAGCACCTTCACCTTCACCAAAACCTAATATATCCATTTTGGGTGCATCTCCCTCTAGCCCTTTCGAATCTATCTAATGAGTAGTTATAAAATAACTTCACCAAACACTAGTGAAGATGAACCTATATAAACTAATCAATACCTCACCCCATCATAACCAAGCACTGATATAGGCCTTATAATCTATAGAGGTCTAACCCAAAGATCCTCAACCTCTCATATCATTTATCATAGCTCTTTGAATTTCTATCCTTGTCATATTTAAGGATTCAAACATACCTTATGTTCATCTTGAAGATCTTAATCCTCCCCTCTTCATCACTATATACATCAATCAAACTCACATCAAAAGGGTGATGATTGATGGGAGAGCTAGTATTAACATTATCTCTTCTCATGCCTATGACCAACTCTAGCTACCAAAGAAAATCATGTCAAAAACCTCAGTGGTCCTCCATTCTTTTAATGATACTATGGCCACAACCTTGGGAATAGTCATCCTCCACATCTGCTTGGGATGTCACATGCTACCAGAGATATTCTACATTATATAAGGTGAGTTATAATACAATGTCTTACATGGATGCCCTTATATCCATGCCATGAGTTGTGTCCCATCCACCTTACATCAATGTGTCAATTTTAAACATGAAGATCAAGTAATCACTATACAAACTGACCCTAATACTTTTGCATCTTTCAACATGACATATCGACCTAATGACATTCTTATTCTTCACTCATCCCCCTCACTACTAACCAACAATAACCCCACCTTTACCATTGATGAGGCTTAAACTAGCTCATTTATCCCTTCTTCTCAAATCCCCATAAAGGACCCCTTGGAACCTACATTCCAACATTTATCCCTAGGAGAGTATCATATTTTATCCTTGTATACCTTCCCTACTATGTAGGAGGATGGGAACCTTGACCATGATCCTAATTATGATCCCAATATCGATACCATCATTCCTCTTAAACTTCCCAACCAAAAAAAAAATTTAATCTATAGGGGACTTGATCATCTACTTCTCACTTCCTCCACCACCTCTTTTACCCAGCTATTTACTTTTAATTTATCATTTTTGGATAAACTAGAATTTGATAAATTGTACCTTCATGGGTGTGCCTAAAAGGGATTCAGCCTTGGCCATTATGAACATGGACCCATGATTTACCTTTTATCAAAACCTAAAAGCCTCATTAGTTTTTTGGCCTTGGGTTCATCCCCCCGAAGAACCCACCAATTCACCAAACCCATCACCACCATTGAGGAAGACATTCCATCTTCACCAAACCCATCTCTTTTGAAGTTTAAGGATTTTGAAACCATCCACTCTAAATTTTTTATTCAATAATATTAGTTTGGGCCCCATGACCTATTAAAAGTATGGCCAAACTAAAACATTTCCTTTGATTCATCCTAAAATGGTAAAAAGTGATTCTCCAACCATCCACACCATCTAATGTCAGGATGATGATTCCATTCTCACCTATCTTGGTGTAGGAGATTATTATATCCATAAATCCCTTCCTCTTAAGAACTAAACCATGTTAAATTAATCTACTTTTGATGTCAATGTGGGTACTCAAGATAACCCTCACATTATAAATATTGGTCAATCCTTAGATTCCTCAGTGAAACATGATTACCCTTCCTTCCTTCCTTCATGATCAAAGTATAGAATATGCTTGGTCATATTAAGATATTATTATAATAGAACCTTCTATATCTCTCCACAATATTGGAATTCATCCCAATGCTAAATATGTCAGGAAAAAGCTTCATAGGATGCACCCTCACATCACCCTTATAGTCAAAGAAGAGCTTTAATGCCTCTTATTTGTTGATTTCATCCAACCCTTTAACTATCCCCAATGGGTTTCTAATATCATTCCCATTATCAAGACCATAGGGAGACTTCACCTTTATTTTGACTTTCGTGACCTCAACCTTGCTTGTCTAAAGGATGACTTCCCTTTGTTTAGCATAGACCAACTTATTGATCTTATAATTGGACATAAGATGTTATCTCTCATGGATGGTTTCTTGGGATATAACTAGATATTTATTTCCCTTGAGGACTAGCACAAAACTTCCTTCATCACCCCATGGGGGACCTTATACTATATGGTCATCCCATTTGATCTAAACAATTTTAGATCAACCTACTAGTGTTTTATGACCTATGTCTTCCATGATATCACCCAAAAAGTCATAGAGGGCTATGTATATGATCTCTTTATAAATATAAATACCACAAGTATCATCTAAAATTTCTCAAAATTATCTTTGAATGCCTAATTCATTTTCATTTACAACTCAATCCCAAGAAATGTGTTTTTGGGGTCCTATCTGGACAGTTTCTTGGCTTTATCATCTCTCTTCAAGGAATCAAAGTAGACCCTACCAAAATTAGATCGATCCTAAATATGCCACCTCTAACCCACCTTAATAAACTCTACATCCTATAAGGGATGATCCAATCCATCCATCACTTCATCTCTTAGTTATTAGATATATGTCAACCCTTTCACCATCTTCTTAGAAAATATATGTCTTTTCAATGGACTAAGGAATGTCAAAAAGCTTTTGATTCACTTAAATAATACCTTTTATCCCCACCCATTCTTATCCCTTCTAAAGAGGACCAACCCTTCTACCTTTATATCTCCACCACTGACCATTTTTTAGGGGTAATGCTCACTCATTGTGAGGAAGAAAACAAAGAGCAAGTTGTCTACTATATGAGTTGAATACTTATATGGTATGAGACTTGGTACACCCATACTGATAAGATTTACCTCACATTAATCTTCATGGCTACAAAAATTAATCATTATCTCCTAAATCACAAAACCTTTGTCATCACCCACACTGAGCCACTCAAGTACTACACTCTAAGCCATACAAAAACTAGCATATGGCCAAGTGGCTCATGTTCCTACCTGAGTTTGACCTTGAGTTCCTCTAGAAGAATTTAATTAAAGGGAAAATTATTATTGATCAATTAGCTAAAGCTCCTTTGTCATATAACCAACCACTTCCTCTTGCATTTCTTGATGAGTCCATCATGACTCCTTTTCAAGAGGACATCACCTACCAAATGACCATATTATTTGATGGATCAAAGTGCTAGTGTGGTGGGGGTGTTAGAGTTATTCTTATTCCCTTTGATGGATAACCTCTTCCTCTTTCTTTTAAACTTGATTTGAGTGTACTAACAATATGGTTAATTATAAATCCCTATTAATAGGTCTCCAAATTGTTCTACCCTTTAGAGTTAATATGATTGGTGTCTTTGGTGATTCCCAACTTATGGTAAACCAAGTTAATGGATCCTACCAATGCAAGAATTATTTCTTATAATAGTACAAACAACTACTACATGTACTTTTATCATCATTTAGTCATTACATTATCCAATATATTCCATAATCTACTAATAAATTCACAGATATAATGGCTTCCCTTATATCTCAGATACCATATGTGCCTTCCAACTCTAAGGTCTTTGTCACCATTCATCACTTTATCACACCCTCTTATATCCAATTGAACCTCCCTACCATTTTTAGTGTGGAGGAATCTCCATCTAACATTTGGTATTAGTAGACTTTTGACTATCTCAACCTCAGCATCATTCCTCCTAATCTCTCTAGGAATGTCTGAAGAACCTTTGTTAAGAGTACCTCGCCTTATACCATACTATGGGGAATACTTTACAAACATGGTTTCAATGGCCTCCTTCTTCATTACCATCATAGTCATGAAGCTTCCCATACTATCAAATAAATGCCTGATGGGATCTGTGGGGGGAACTTTAGTGGTCTAGATATCGCTAAATGTATCCTTCATCTTGGCTACTATTATCCCACCCTCAAACAAGACTACTATGATTACATGAAAAATTGTGTTAAATGTCAATAGCATGCCAATTTACATCATACACCTTCCCATATCCTTTAGGTATCCAAGCACTTTTGGCCCTTCTCATAATGGGGACTAGATCTCATTGGGGAAATCAACCCTCATTCTTCATAATGACACCACTCCACTATCACTGCCACCAAATAGTTCACCAAGTGGGTATAGATTATTCCACTCATCTCAACCAAATTTGAGAAGATATTTAACTTCATCAATCATCATATCATCTGTTGTTTCAATGTTCCCCATAATATCATCACTGATAATGGAAAATATTTAAAAAATAGAAAATTATAGGTTCTTTGCAATGCATTTGGCATCAAGTTAAGATTTTCCTCATCTTATCATCCATAAGAAAATGGATAGGTAAAAGCCTCTAACAAAATCCTCAACAAGATGTTAACCAAAATGGTTAATGTTTCTAGTTGGAATTGGCACTTGCACATCTCTTTTGCTTTGTGGGCCTATCACACTAGCATTCGAACCTCTACAGGTGATACCCCTTTCTCTTTGGTCTTCAGAGCAAAAGAGGTCTTTCCTCTTGAAGTCTAGATTCTCTCTCTTCACATATCTTTACAAGACATTATTTTTTAGAGTGGCTATCATCAAGAATGTCTATCATGACTTGATCTACTTGATGGGTGCCACCTAGTTGCACTTAACCATCTTCATGTCTATCAAGAGTGAGTCAAGAATGTCTATAACAAGTACTTGAAATAATGAGAATTCAACATTAAAGACCTCATATTGAAGGAAAATCAACATGTGACCAACATGGATAAAAACAAGCGATGCAAATTTGATTTCAATCGGCTTGGACCCTACATCATAACCCCCAAGTATGGATCAATAACTTATCATTTGTCCTCTCTTGAAGACAAACTAGAACCTGAGCCTATTAATGCTTTGCATCTACATCCTTTATTTTGTTAAACAAGGATCAAACTCACCTTTTGTCTAACTTAAGCTTGTCCCTTGATTTATGATATTTTCACCTTCCTCACACCTTCATCCTATCCCTTTGACGACAACTAATTCCAAAATATAACCATGTGATTATTCATCACAATCATAGCCTAATCCTAAATATGGGTAACATGGCTCTACCCATGAAATGGTTCTCATGGATACTTTTTGTCCCTAATCAGACAAAACCCCATGGTCATTGTCTCTCAAACCACTCCTTTTACCTATCATTAACCTTCTTGTGCTTTAGGTCTTACCCTCTTAAAGGTAAACCTCCTAGCCTATATAGACTTGTCCATGTCTAACCCAACATCAAAATAAGTTGGGAAACCAGAATATTACTTGGGTCAAATATCTCTAGCATGTAGACTGCTCCCTTGAAGGACAGCTACCCAAAATCTAAATTTATTAGAAAGATAGACTAATCCCTTGAAGGATAGCTACAAAAATCAACAAACCCAAACTTAGGCCACTCCCTAGAAGGATGGCTAAGTCAAATTTGTAAAATAAATCATTTGAAGCTTCTTGCATTGATTAGATTCACAAACCTATCAAAACAAAATAATAAAAGACCTTATATCAAAATTAGAACAAACTATCCAAAGAAAGCTACAATTAGATTTCATATATCACATTAGTAGACTTCCTACATCGATCAGTCTACACCTTACATTATAACTTGGACTTGTCTATTAAGGTTCCTAGGTCACCTATAGAAAGGGAAAACCAACCCTCAAAATGTTACATTACCCTTCACACCACCTATCACCTATCTCCTTTTTGTACCATTTATAAATCAAGGGATTATGAGCTTACTTGACATAATGTGATCAAGACACCTTTTTATAAACCAATGCATTCTAATGAAAATAATTTGAAGGGCTTATGTTCCTTAAACCAATCTGACTTGGGGTTTCATTTTATCTTTTGCTAATGAAAAAGTATCATGCCTTTTCCTTATCCTCTCATAATTGGGTTCATGTATTCATCTAGACATATGTCTCATGATTTTTTCCCACATCTAGTTTTGTTACCTAACTTAATTTATGTTCTATAATCAATAAAATAAATATAAATCATAACAAAACCAAAAACATCATATCATCATAAACATCATAACCATATATAAAACAAAGCATCACATCATCATAATCATCACATGCCTAATCTAGTGAGTCGATATCTCATAAGCATAACAATGTAAATAACATCACAACCATGAACATTAAATCATAAAATAAACATATAGATATCATCATCACATCATATACAATAAAATACCCTATATCAAAATCAAAACCAATTATCTCAAAAAAGTTGCAATCAGATTTCATATATCACATTAGTAAACTTCCTGCATCGATCAATCTATACCTTATTATAGCATGGACTTGTCTATTAAGGTTCCTAGTCACCTATTTAAGGACAAAATGACAATTAAAATGTTACACTACACTTCACACCACCTATCACGGATCTCCTTTTTGTACCATCTATAAATCAAGGGATTATGAGCTTACTTGACACAATGTGATCAAAACACCTTTTTATCAACCAACGCATGCTAATGCAAATAATTTGAAGGGCTTATGTTCCTTAAGTAAATATAACTTTGGGTTTTATTTTATCTTTTACCAATGAAAAAACATCATGCCTTTTCTTTATCCTCTTATAATTGGGTTCATGTATTCATCTAGACATATGTCTCATGATTTTTTCCCACATCTAGTTTTGTTGCCTAACTTAATTTATGTGCTATAATAAACAGAATAAATATAAATCATAATAAAACCACAAACATCACAACATCATAAACATCATAACCATATATAAAAAAAGCATCACATCATCATAATCATCACATGCCTAAGCTAGTGAGTCTATATCTCATAAGCATAACCATGTAAATAACATCATAACCATGAACACAAACCATAAAATAAACATCTATATACCATCATAACATCATATACATCATGCTTCATTAAAATAAAATATTACATATAATAATATGCATATCTCTCTCTCTCAAAACATATACATCTATCTACATCAGCTTGCAGGTTGGTATCAAAATCATATACACTTATACACATCATATCATAACCTATGCCCCTAGGGTACTGCTACCACCTAGTGATTTCCCCCCTGAGGTGCCTACCTATCCACCCAAAAAATCAGCCCATATACCAAACTAGCTTTGTATTCACCCCATCAGGGCTCTTATGGATAATGTGTCATAACTATGGCCAAGTACCATGCCATGAGAATACTACTTGGTGGTTTTATTGGTGTTGTAGATCCTCCTCTAGTCTATCTCATGGAGTCCCTCTCCTAGGTTACCAAGGCTAGTATAGTCTTAGCCTAGTCCCTCTCACCTATCATAGTCATCACTTGACCTTGTAATGTTGTAACCCACTCCTATAATGTGGCTACCTACACATTTAAAGCTATGATCAATGCCTACACAATGGCTAGTGTTGTTCTCACTTGTCCATTGGGCCACCTCTCTATACCTATACATGTGGACCCTCATCAATTAGATCCACATCCATGGGTTGGTTACCCCTATCATCCTATCCAAAATATGCCACTACATAGAGGGCCTAATACCATACTACATAGCCATCAACAAAACCTATATCATCAATATCTGCTCTAGCAAGAATCTCCTCATGATCAAGAACCATCACCACTGACTATGGCTCTAGAAGCAAAAACTTGACATCCTCCCACCTATACCTTGGAAATAGACCTAGAATCCTCTATACCAAACCAAACTACCTATGAACCTTGTCAAAAAGCATAAGCTCTATCTCACCCTCTCTCCTCCCAAAGATCCACCTATAGCTTTGCATTAAGAAAATGTGTTGAGTATAGTGGGCCCACTTTAGAAAGCTGACATATGGACTCCAAACTACATATCCAACCACCAGGGCCTCTAGTTTCCCTCTAAACCAATCTATGTCTTATACACCTTCTCTAGGTCCTGTGAGTGTGTAATCACTCCACCACATAAATCTCACCTTGAAGTAATCTAGGCATATCCCTCTCATGACAAACCCATCAAACTTAAAACCTAGATATGCTCATAGGCCCAATAATGCATCATGAACCCAATGCTAATTCTATACCTTTGGTGAGATTTGAACCCCCATAACTCCCTATATATTTGAACCAACAAAATAGGTGTCTACCTAAAAAATATCTAACCCAATAGCATCTCTACCAATACATCTAGCAACAAATATAGAAATCACTCACTGCTCAAATCTGGCAATACAAAACATGAGAATACTATCATCATCATAGTTATCAACATCCTATCATCTTTAGTCCTATTATACAAAGGTATGTTAGCTAAAGCCTCTAGTATGCCACTTGGTGAAATCCTGATACTCACCATATAATAGCTCCATGTGATCTTCTCTTTTGTCTCTCTCAATGTGATATATTAGCTCCCCCTAAATAGGTAGCCATGCGATCTTATGTACATCCTCTAGCAATATCATCATCTCACCCATCTATAGGAGAAAGGTGTTTGTGGCCAGATCCCATCTCTTGATGAGGTCCATAATCATCACTATATCTCATGTCATGTTCTAGTAGTGCATCATCACATCAAGGCCAACTTCCTCTATATATGCCTAGTCATCATCCATCATCCCTTGGTGGATCTCTACAAATATCTGAGGAACCCAATCCCCATCTATATCTAATCTTATGCTTACAAAATTCATTAGAAAACATACTTATTCTTTATATAAGCTAATCTACCCATGAACATTCACATTTTTTCCCCTCACTCACCTATCTAATAACACATATTTGCCTCATTAAAACTAAATCAAACACCTTTAAGAAAAAAAACACTACACCCAAGCTACCCTTAGCATTTTAAATGTTAAATCACATTCCAACTCAACTTTTGATTTTGCCTTTTAGTAAAAACCCTTGACCCTTTGGTCAACCACCAATAGTCACTATGACCACCACTAATCAACTGGCCATTTAGCCACCAATTTTTAATGGTTTTTTATGACCATTAATGGTTGGGTATGACCATCGACTATCACTATGTGTAATCATCAATGGTAAAAACCCTAAACCTACCTCCCCAAAACCTACCCAAACCACCCCTTTTCAACAACTAATTAAGCTAATTTTGTCTTATACCTAACCTTCAACCTACCTACCCTCCCAATTTTGTCTTTCACCTAAAAAGTTTAATAATAACAACACAAAACCTCAAACTAAGTCAAAACCCTAAAACCCCTCCTAAACCAATCACAAATCAATAAAATTTAACCAAAATGACAAAATCAAATTAATCTATTAATTTAGTGTAGCCCTTACCTCATTCATCAACCATCATCAAGGAGGAATCTTGGGTCCTACTCTTGGCCATTTCCCCATCCACCCTACATTATTAGTCCCAAACTAAGTTAAATCAACACATACCCCAATTTCTACATCAAAAATTAACCCCACATTGTCAGCACTCTCACACAAAACACCAAAGTCAAAAATTCATGGGAGTCAAGAGAGACAAAATTAAATAGTGACATCTCTTTTTCATTTTTTATCCTTCATTATTTTAAGGTTTCACCCTGACCATCGATGGTCAGGGTGACTGTTGATGATCAATTTTGAGACCCCTGACCATCAATAGTTATGATCTCCTGTCTTCAACATTTTTGGCACCAACACCTTAGTACCACCTTTTTGAGACCACCTTCCTTGCATACCCATGTAACCATGACCACCTTGATATTGGACATTTTATCCCAAACTTTCAAATTTTTTGTGATGACCTTGCTTTGGTCCTTTTTTCACCACATTGACCAGTCTTTTCATGTTAAACATTTAAATTTTCACCACCTAGTGCACACTAGACCATTTGTGTTTTTATTGGGAAAAATTCCTACCTATAATACCTATAAAAATATTGACCTTATCTAGGAGACTTGATAGGATTAACCTAATCAGCTATGCCTAATGCTTTGGCTTGGTTATCCCATCACCAGTCCTTCTATAACTAACCTTATTTTTACCAACCATGGTAACTTAGTCTATGTGTGATCTTGGCTAACACAGTTGTATTTTGTGAACATGTTTTCACTTCAAATTCTCAACCACAATTTGTCACAAACTTTTGAATCACCATAAACCACTTATCAAACCCATACTTTATTTAGTTTCATCTCATTGACTCTTGATTTGAGGTGGAACACCTCTTCCTAGATCTAGGGTAACCAAACCTTTGATTTGTAATCTATTTTTTATTTTATATCTTATTGACATAAATTACATAGCAAAAAGGGGTAAAATGCAAAAAGTATAAAACCACACATGATGGTTCTAGATGTTAAAACATCCCTGGGTTAGACCATTACCCAACCTACCACCATGACTTTGAGTCAGGTTATCTAACTAGATAACCCAATTCACTAACGTACACTTTTTACCCAACTCAACCTTCAACACTCATCCACTAATGGTCACCTTGACCACCGATGGTCACCCTAACCATTGACAATCAGGTATTTATCACCAAAACATTTAAAATCAGTTTGTGTGCACCTAAACACGTCATAATTTAATTCATGTAGTGAGCAAGAAGTAAGCAGCTAGAAATATTCCAAAGATTACAAATCCATTTGATAGCTTTGTGAACCTTGTCAGCATGAAAAGTAGGCCACAAGGTAGTTTAAAACAAAAGAGTACTTGACCAGTCAGATGTTAGAGCTTATTCACATTGATTTGTGTGGACCTATGAGAACCCAAAGTACTCAAGGTGAGAAATATTTCATGTTTCTTATTGATGATTTTTCATGTATGACTTGGGTAATGTTTTTAAAGAAACCATCAAAATATTTCAGACATTTCAAAGTGTTCAAAGCATTAGTTGAGAATGAAACTAGTTTGAATATTAAGTGCCTAAGATCATAACAAAGAGGAGAATTCATGTCAGATCAATTTATTGAGTATTGTGAAGACCATGGAATAAAAAAACATTATTCAACAACTAGAACTCCATAGAAAAATAGATTATTTGAATGGAGAAATAGAGTAGTTCAGGAAATGGTGAGGATAATTCTAAATGAATCCAAGATACTAGATAAATATTGGAGAGAGTAAGTTACATAGTAGTGCATATTTAGAATAGAGCATTATTGAGAGTCAATAGTGACAAGACTCCTTATGATCTATGGAAATATAAAGCAACAATAGTTTATTATTTCAGAGTTTTCGATAGTAGATGCTTCATAAAGAGAACCAATGAGAAACTTGGTAATTTTGAATCTAGATCAGATGAAGGTATATTTTCTGGTTATTCTTGAAAAAGTAAAGATTATAAATTTTATAACAAAATATCTAAGAAAATAGTTGAAAGTACAAGTGTTAGGATAGAAGAAGATGGAATATAAAGAATTAGTGATCTAGTAGACATTCCTAAAATCATTGAAGAGGAATATTTTGAAGAATCAGATGAAGATGAGAAGAAAGAGAAAAAATACACCAAAAATCCATCTAAATATGTCTAGATAAATCATAATGAAAGTGACATCATCAGGGACATAAATGAAAGAATTCACACCAGAATAATGATGGTAAGTGAATCTGAGCAAGTTAATTTCTCTTTTTTATCCAAAATTCAATCTATAACTTTTTTAGAAGCTAGACATGATAAGCATTAGGTTAAGGCAATGGATGAAGAATTAAATTCAATAGAAAAGAATGATACTTGGGAATGAGTGCCTAGACCAAAAGATCACAATGTGATAGGAATAAAATGGGTTTACAAAAACAAGTTGAATGAAAATAGAGAAGTGACTAGGAATAAAGCAAGATTAGTATGTAAAGGATATGCTCAAATTGAGGGAATAGATTTTGAAGAAACTTTTGCACTAGTGGCAAGGATAAATGCTATTATAATTTTTCTTACATATGTAGTGTTTAAAATTTTCAAAGTGTTTCAGATGGATGCCAAATATGTCTTCCTAAATGGGAATCTAGAAGAAGAGTTCTACATTGAGCAGCTTGAGGGATTTATTCTCTCAAATGTTAGTAGCCATGTATGCAGATTGAAAAAAGCACTGCATGGATTGAAACAAGCTCCTAGAGATTCATATGCAAGACTTGATAAGTACCTAAAGGATCAAGGTTTCAAAAGAGGATCTGTTGACAATAACTCTACATCAAAATAAAAAGTGAACATCAATTGATTGTTGTGGTATATGTTGATGACATCATTTTTGGAGGAAATATTGAAAATATGAAAAATGAATTTTTTGATAATATACGAAAATATTTTGAGATGTCTATGCTTGAAAAATTTTCATTTATCTTAGGATTATAAATATTTCAGTTAGATAAAGGAATTTTCATATCTCAAAGTTAATATGCCAAGAAAATGTTGAAGAAATTTGGTTTTGAGGATTGTGCACCAGTTGGCACACCTATGAGTACAAGAAATAAGGTAAGGATGAAGATTCACCTATTGTAGATCAATCTTTGTATAGATCTATGATTGATAGTATTTTATATTTGGCATCATCGAGAATAGACATCATGCATGAAATAGGTATGGTTGCAAGATAACAATTAGCTCTAAAAGATAGTCATGTTCAGTTGGTGAAGAGAATATTTAGATATGTCAAGGAGATATTAGATTATGGATTATGGTATCCCATAGGTAGAGATTTCACTTTGGTTGTTTATATAGATTTAGATTGGGCAGGTTGTTTAAATGATAGAAAGAGTACAAGTGGAGGAGCTTTCTTTCTTGATGACTACTTAGTATCTTGGCTAAGCAAGAAGTATAACTCAATATCACTTTCTATAGCTGAATAAAAATATATTGAAATAGTATTTTATTTTACTCAAGAGATTTGGATGAAGCAAACTTTTGAAGATATCAAGGTAAAATATGAACTTATTTCTATTTTTTGTGACAACACAAGTGCTATTAATATTTCTAAGAATCCAATGATGTATTTAAGAATAAAACATATTCCTATCAGATATCACTTCTTGAGAGATTAGGTTACAAATCAATAGGCTAAGATGGAATAAAGCAGTACTACAAATTAGATTATAGATATTTTCACAAAGTCACTACCAAAAGACACATTTGAGTATCTATGAGAGAAGTTGGGAGTAACTTCTTTTACTTCCTTCCATTGAGGATCAGTATCAGTTGAGGGGGAGCTAAGTTTGAGCTCCATGATAGGACCTTTGACATTGATGTCAAAGGGGGAGAAGAATAGAAATAGGTAAAATAAAAGGTAGAGGTGCAAAAATAGGTATAGGGAATAGGTATAGGTTTCTACAATAAGGGGGAGTTATTGTATGATTTTTAGATGGTAGTATGTGTAGGTTTCAATATGTGGAAATTTTAGTTTGAGGTTGCTATCAATGAAAAAGGGGGAGATTGTTGGAAATATTGTCATTAATGTCAAAGGTATAGAATTAGTGATAAAGGCCCTATAGCATTTAATGGTGTTTTTAATATTCATATCTTGGCTAATGTGTGTTAATATTTATTTAATAATAATGAATATATTTTTGTTTACATAAAAGTTAAAAGAGGTCCCATGGAGAAGTCAAAGAGTCATGGGGTAAAGAAAAAAGTGGAATGGGATGAATTTTCCCATGAAAAGTCATCTTGAGGAATTCCAAGAGTCACCAAGCGAAGACAAAAGAGGGTATGGCACATTTATACATGAAGAGTCACCTTAAATAATTTGAAAGGTCACCAAGATAAAGACAAAAGAGGAAAGGACACATTTTCTTATGAAGGGTCACCATGTGACTTTTCAAATGTATGGATACAAAGGGTCAAGTAACTTTGGTGCCATTTTTCATGAGGATTGAAGGGTCACAAAGGGTGAATGACAAAGGTCATTTGGAAAGATATAAATAAAGTTTTCATAATCCATTTGTAATATGCAAAAGAGTGCATGGTTTGTGTTTTTTTTAGAGGAGAGAAAAGCATGAGATATTGTAGAGTTTTATCATTTGTTGAGTTTTACCTTTTCATTTACTCCTATTCAATTTTTCATGATCCTTCCCTTAGCAAAAAATCAACTTACCGTCTTCCCTTATTTGTCATGTGTTTTTCTCTTAAGTCAGCTCTTTGTTTTTTTTAAAAATACATCCGCTTATCATCTTATTTGTGAAATTACTGGAGAATTGAACCCTTTTCATAATTCAAGAGTTCAATGGTTCAATGATTCAACATTCAATGCTTCTCAAAAATTCATGTACCCTTGGTCCCTTTTTGTAATTCAAATTAAATCTTTGAACCTCCCAGTTGAACCTCATATCGAAGTTCAAATGTTCAGAGGTTCAACGTTCCCTCACTAGAGTCTCATTTTACTCAAAGCCTTCTTTAAGTCAAAAACTTGTGGGAGATTTAAAGCAAATATATCCAGAACATATTATGAAGTGAAAATTTTAAATTTCAAAAG
>JARHVA010005650.1:172500-197500 GCA_037957365.1 Torreya grandis
ATATCATAAACTGGAGTCCAAAAGATATACAAGGTCTTTGAGGAGAGAAGGAGTTGAGGATCCTACCTTTCAAATACTTCAAAGCCTTAATTTTCCTTATATCCCTACTCCTATTAGAAGAGATATAATTAGACCTCATAGCCCTCCTAAGCCTTCTACATCCTCTATCTATCAAGCCTTAACCTTTCTGGTACTATCATTCCCTCTACCATCAATTTTCTTCCAATGGCTCAACCTTAAGAAGCAGCTATAGGACCTCTAAATTTAGGGGCTAACCTAAATCTTGTACCTAAAAATGCAAGTTAAAACTTACCCAAGTTTAATGGAGATGGAAGACAATCACCAGATGAACATTTGAGTGATTTTGTTATAGCACATGGTGTATTAGGTGTGCAACATCAAGATGTAGAAATAAGGCTTTTTGTGCAAACTCTAATTGAAACTATAGTAGAATGGTTTTATCATCTAACTGACTCTTCAATTTAAAATTGGAATGATATGAAAAATAT
Organism: Torreya grandis; assembly: GCA_037957365.1. NCBI lineage: Eukaryota > Viridiplantae > Streptophyta > Pinopsida > Cupressales > Taxaceae > Torreya > Torreya grandis. Next base: position 173,010 of record JARHVA010005650.1, read on the forward strand.
GTTTGAAAATAGGTCAAAAACATGGAAGATGAACATTCCCTTCTTGCTCAATTGACTCAGCTCAAGAAAGAAATACATGAGCCTATGAGGGAATTTATAGCCAAATTCAATAGAATTGTGCACAAAATCCCAAATTCTAAAAGGCCAACTCTTGAGAATTAGAAATATCTATTTATTAATTCTATGCCTCCTAATATTAGTTTTCATCATAGAAGAGGTGTAATTATTGACTTAGCAATTGCACAAACCTTGGCATTTGGGTTAGAAGTTGATCTCATTATGGTTGGAAAATGGAAGAAAGAAGTCCAAGTACCTAATTCTCATCCCTCATCTTCTACAGATCCTGTGGTTCAAAGATTAGTTAATGATATGATTGCCTTAAAAAGATAATTACCTAAGGCTGGTACTTAATTTCAACAACCACATCAAGATGTTAGTAGGAAAATTTTTAACCAATAGACAAATACTAGTAGGATATTACCACTTATATCAGCACAACCTAGGCTAGCTATTAAGGCTCCTCCTAGAAGAAGAAATATGTGTTCCTTTCATTTAACTACTGATCATGACATAAATTCTTGTCTGAAGATGTTTAGATATGATCAAATGGATGCTACTCAAGATGTATTGGGAGAGATTACCAAAGAAAAAAGGAACTCTGAGAAACTTGGCGACTCTGAAATACACTTCCTAGAATATGAATTAGATTTAGAAAGAGGAGGTGAAATATTTGTTAATCTTGAAGATCCTTCATGTGCTATGCTTATCAAAAGTCAAAAGAATCCAATATTTTCTAATACTTAAGAAGTACATGTTAAAGGTAAGGAGCCTCTTATTACAACCCTTGAAATTAATTTGAAGGCCCAAGAAGCTAAATTGTTACATAGGAGTGATCATGAAACATCTTTTGATATTATAGAATTTTACAAGTCTGCAAAGATTCAAATATCTCTTGCTGAGTATATTAAGTTGAATCCCAAAGAACTTGATAAATTGGTTAAATATGTCAAAGGTGATCCTTCAAAAATTGAGCCCAAAAGTCAATTAAATTCTAGTTCTAAGTCTCTAATTGCCCAATTATTTTCTTCCCCACCTGAATCACCTAGGGACACTCCTAAAATGAACATTGACTTAGCTAATGATACTTCTTATATGGTTGATATGAAACCCAACCCATTTTATGTTTCTTTATTCATAAATGGCCATAAACTTAGTAATTTTATTATAGACTCAGGTGCCTCTGATAATATCATGCCTTATTCTATAGACAAATCCCTATTCCTATCCATTACAAATAAATTTGGTAGGTATTACTCCATGGATGGCAAATATATTTCTTTGCTTGGGCAAATCAAAGATGCATGGGTTGCCCTTGTAGCCTATCCTGATAAAAAAGTGAAATTGACTATCTTGGTAGCAGATATTCCTACTAGTTATGGGATGCTATTGAGAAGGACCTTTTGTAAAGACATAGGTGGGGAGATTAAATTGGATTGGTCAAAAGCTACAATTCTAGTGGGAAAGTAAAAATTTAAACTAGAACCTGAACCTAAATGAAAGTTTATTGTGTATCCTTATGATGATCCTAAATCTTAGATCCTATTTAAAGAATGTGAATTTTGAAATTACTTTCTCTCTTCTGAAGACATGAAGGAAGAGTCCACCCCAAAATATGTTCATTCAAATGATCTATGGACCATGGAATTAGATGGTAGTTGTACCACCATTGGTCTAGGAGCAGGCCTTGTTTTGATCTCACATGAAAGTAAAAAATTTCCTTACTCTTCCAAGTTAGAATTTAAAAATACTAATAACATTGCAGAGTATGAGGCCTTATTGCTTGGGTTAAATGAAACCAAAGAAAAGGGGATAAAGATGATCAGAGAAAAAGGAGATGCTGGTTTGATTATTAAATAGGTGAGAGGCATTTTCTCAGTTAAAAATGAAAGATTGAGACATTATAGGAACAGAGTTTGGGATGAGATAGAATATGTTAATGCCTTTTCTATTGAGGTAATTCTTAGAGATATGAATATACGGGTGGATTCTCTAGTAGTTTTAGCTTCCCTTATTCCTCCACACCCTAAATTCAAAAATGATTCATATAAAATACAATTGATATATCATCTTAATGTCCTAGATAATGTTGAGAATTGGCAAGTTTTTAAGAATGACAAGTAGATCAAAAACTTCTTGGAGAATGCTGAAATGTTCTTGGGGACTTATTTTGAAGGTTCTGAATCAGAATGTAAAAAAATTAGTCCTAATCTAGGGATGAATTCAAAGGATGTTGTAATTTAGTTAAAGGGAAACAAAATACCCAAAGGACTGGTCTCTCTAGAATAATTGTTCACTTGACAAGATGAATATACCAAATATAAACTTTCTCAAAACCTTGACAAAATGGGAGATTATCAAAAGATAAACATTGGGAGTAAGACTGATCCTAAATGGATTTTCATTGATTTCCATTGGTAGGTGTTACTCATAAGAGGAGAAAAATAAATTGATTAATCTATTGAGTAGGTATAAATATGTCTTTTCTTGGTGCTAGAATGACCTAAAACATTTTAGGGGTGGGTAATTTCAACATCATATTACTTTAAAAACAAATGCAATTCCATTCAGGCAAAAGTTGAAAAACTATAACCCAAAAGTTGTTGAATCTATCTTTAAAGAGATTGACAAAATATTGAAATCTAGGATTATTTATCCAATTCATCACTCTACCTGGGTGGTAAATATTGTCTGAGTACACAAAAAATAGAGAAATAAGATTTTGTGTTGATTTTAGGAATCTAAACCAAGCTAATTTGAAAGATAATTATCCTTTACATATGATGGATCACATTTTGTAGATAGTTTCTAGATAAAAGATGATGTCCATGTTATATGGATTCTTAGGTTATAATAAAATAAGTATAGCTACAATCGATCAATATAAAACTAATTTTACTACACCTCAGGGAACTTTTGCTTATAGCAATATGCCCTTTGGTTTGATTAATGCTAGTGAAACTTTCCAACGGGTGATGAATTCATCTTTTAGAGAGATTAAAGATAAAGTTATTATCATTTATCTTGATGATTTGATTATTTTCTCAAGAAGAATAGAAGATCATTTAAAAGACCTTAAGACTATTTTACAAAGCTCTCAGAGTCATTGGATATCTCTTAATCCTAAGAAGTCAATTTTTTATGTAACATAAGGTAAGTTGTTGGGACATTTAGTTTCTAAGTATGGAAAAAATATTGATCTGGAAAGGGTTATAGCAATACAACAGCTAAATCTTCCTTCTAATAAGACTGGAGTTAAGTCTTTCTTTGGCTAGATTAATTTCCTCAGAAGGTTCATTCCTAATTTTGTTGAGATTATGAAGCATATTGTGGGGATGATGAGCAAAAAATAAGCATTCAAATGGAACAAGGCTATTAATAAATAATTTGAATATATTAAAGAAGCAATTACATAAACACCTACTTTGGGAAGCCCTGATTTCCAAAAATATTTTATTATTTACTGTTATGCTTCAAAACATACCCTGTTTGGTATCTTGCTATAAAAAAATGAATTGAATGAAGAAGCCCAAATAGCCTTTATGATTGTTCCTCTTAATAAATATGAACTTAAATATTTTTTAACTAAGAATCAAGCTTTCATTATGGTAAAGGCTATTAAATAGTTTAGATATTACATACTACACTCTCATTCAATTGTATTTGTCCCTAGTTCAGTTGTAAAAAGCATTCTGACTCAACATGATGTTGGGATGAATAAAAGAGCAACATGGGTTGATAAGATTCAAGAATATGACTTGGAGATTAGACCAACTAAATTAGTTAGAGGTTAATGCCTATTCAAATTGATTGTTGAAAGTAAAGAAGAAGAAGAGGAAGAATTTCCCATTGTCTTATTGGTGAGTTTAAAAGATCCACGGTTCCTAAATGTGGCACATTATCCTTACTTATAGAGACTATCCTAGTCACTCATCCATAAAGGATAAAAGGAATCTAAACTTAAAAGCAACTAAATATGTCATTTTGGGTGATGTCTTATATAAAAAGGGACTTGATGGAACCTTTCTGAGATGTGTTGACAAAGAACAACAATGCAACCTTTTAGAAGTTTTTCATGATGAAGCCTACGATGGACATTTGTATTCTTCAGTTAAAACATTCAAAATCCTTATAAATTATTATTATTGGTTGGGCATGTTCAAATATGCATATAGATGGGTGGATAATTATGAAAAATGCAAAATATTTTCAGGAAGACCATAACTTGCAGCATTACCTCTGAGGCCTATCGTGATTGAAGAACCTTTCAAAAAATGGGGTTTAGATTTAATTGGACCTCTTTCACCACCTTCGAGTGTTGGACATACACACATTTTAACATTTACATACTTTTATGAAATGGGTTGAAGTATTCCCTATGAAGAGAACCACTTCAAAAGTAGTATGTAATTTTCTTAGAGAAAATATACTGGTATGTTTTGGTATTCCTCAAAAGCTTGTGGTAGATAACACTACCAACTTTTCTTCAATTGAACTTACTTCTTTATGTTATGAGCATAGTATCTCTCTTTCTCACTCATTATATTATTACCCTAAAGGGAATGGACAAGTTGAGTCCATTAAAAAAAAATTGATAGCCATCATAAGGAAATTGGTGAGTGATAATCCTAAAGATTGGCATAAGAGGTTGTATGAAGTGCTCTAGTCTGATATGGTAACCCCAAAAAGGGAAATAAGAAAGGCATATTTTGAGTTGGTTTATGAAATAGGAGATCAGTTATCATTACCTCTAGAATTATCTGTAGCCAAATTACAAAATGTCATTGAAGATCAATATTTTCAAGATTCCCTAGAAAAGTGAGTTATGTACTTAACTAGGATCAAGGAGGAAAGGAATGAATTGGTTGATCATATTATCACTCATCAATCTAGGGTTAAAAAGATTTTTGATTGAAAATCAAGGCCCAAACAAATTCATGGAAGGAAACAAAGTGTTTCTATGGGATAAGAGGAGAGAACCTAAAGGAGCGCATGGCAAATTTGATTCACTTTGGAAAGGCCCTTTCAAAATGCATCAAGTACTCAGCCCTAATTCTTTCAAATTGGAATATCTAGATGGAACTGTTCTACCCCTATCCTATAATGGATAGGATCTTAAATAATATCAACTGTAAAATAGGTGTCCCCTATTTTGTACATAGTCTTTCCTTTATTATCATGTCCTGTTGTTTTCCTTTTCTAGATTTGGTTTGCCTTGGTTATTTTTCTTTCGTTCTTGTGTTTCAATTTTTGCATAACCAAAGTTTCTAAGTTATCTACATTTTGATATAAAATGTAGTCCCTAGTCAGAGTTAATGTTACCTTTTCATTCACTCCTATTAAATTTTTTGTGAGCCTTCCCTTAGCAAAAAAATTGACTTACAATCTTCCCTTATTAGTCATGTGTTTTTCTCTTAAGTTGACTCATTATTTTAAAAAAAATACATCTAGCTATCATCTTATTTGAAAAATTACTATCTAATTGAACCCTTTCCAAATTTCAAGAGTTCAATGGTTTAATGATTCTACATTCAATGCTTCTCAAAAAGTCATGTACCCTTGGTCCCTTTATGTAATTTAGCTTATATCTTTGAACCTCCTTGTTGAACCTCATATTGAAGTTCAAAGGTTCTGAGGTTTAACACTCCCTCACAATAGTCTCATTTTACTTGAAGCCTTCTTTAAGTAAAAAACTTATGGGATATTTAAAGGAAATATATCCAAAACATATTATGAAGCAGAAAGTTCTAACTTTAAAAAGGTTATGAGTAATAATTACATATCAAGGTCATGTGCAAGAAATGCTTGCAATTAATGCATCTATTAGAGTTCATGTCTTATCAAGTGTTTTTATCATGCATTATTTGAGCTAGTAATTATTCAACCTAATTTGATGCATTTTTTGAGAAAGTACAAGCCAATTTTAACAATAAACACACAGGGTGATGCAAGAGGATAACAACATTGGAGGTAGAAGATTTTATTGTCTAGTTTGATAGTAATCTCTGATCCATTAAAGGTGAGTTCAAATTTTCCTATAGCTGATTCCATTACTTTGTTGGAAAGGAGAATCATTTTGTGTTTCTAGTGTTATTAGAGAGGTTCAAAGCATTTTAATTATATTTATTCAATCTATAGCCATGAAATCTGCCTATTTTGGTTTTGAACATAGTTTAATATTTATTTATTCTCTTCTCAAACTTAGGGATACTTATTTAGCTTAATATGATTTAGAAGATTTTAAGGAGAGGGTTAAAAATCCTATGTCAACCCCTATGATGGATAAAATAATCGAAAGTATTTTAGTTGAAGCTATAGCTTTTCCCATGGCGGTAAAATGTCTGAAATTAGTTTTAGAATGCATTAATAGATACGGTCCTCAAAATAGGTGTATCAAAACTATGGATGGCAATGTGCTACTACATGTCAATAGACAAAACCTAATGGATGTGATGAAAATTCCACCCAAGGAGCCATACTCTAACCTTGATATTACTTCCTCTTATGTTCATTTTTCATTAAAGAAAGCAAACTAAAGGAGTGTAATTGCCAAAAATTGGTTACTAAAATTTGAAAAAAGAGGTTCAAGACTACCCAGAGCATTAACCAGAGAACATATGATACTAAAAATTAAATACATCATGGTATTGTTACACAAGGTGAAAGGTAGTTCTCAAGCATTTTATCAGGAAGACTAGATGTATTTCTTCATCCAAGTGATCCTCCATGAAGAATAATATTTGGATTGGGCAAAAATTATATCCAAATGTTTGAATCAGGGTCTAATTAATTATTTGGGGAATAAGGACTTTTATATGTCCTCATATCTCTTCTACTTCTTGGCATTTATAAGACAATGGGGAGGGTTACCTCATGCACCCTTGGTTGAGGACAACAAAATTTATGATTATTATTCACAATTATAGATGTAAAATTGTTATGAGAATTATAGGAGAGTTAATGATGTTTTTACTAGAAAAATGACTTATGAATTGGCAGAAACTATCAATAAGAGAATGTCCAATAAAGCTATGCAGTTCATCAATATTTATGGTAGTTTCTTTATCTAGTTTCCCAAATTTGATTATATCAGAGTTGGTGGTTTTGATGGTGAACTCGTGAAGCTACCCAAGTATGTTTTTGATTGCTTTGTATTGATATAAGTGTGCAGGTAGTTGGCCCATGTAGATAATAAATTCCTAATGAATAAATAATATGGTATATATTTTTCCATCAAACTTGGACACTATTCATGCCAATCAATTTCTCAGGATTTAAATATATAAGTAGGCCTAAAAAAGTTTAATTTTTAGTATTATAGTGCTAGACCCCAATTTGATAACAAAGGTTTTGCTCAGGACAATTTGGGTTTTGGAACAGGATTGTCACACATCCCTCAAATGGAGGACTATTGGTAGGATTGTTCAAATAAATTTGAATAAAGAGGCTTTGGTGTAGGTTTTCATTAGGGAAAATAGTTACCCTCAATTTAAATATGAATATTTATAGAATAGTTGATAATGAGGAATAGGTGATTGATCCTCAATTTGAATAAATAAAATAATTACCTATTCTAAAAATTGATTGGAATAAAAATAAAGAGGATCAAATTAAGGTTAGAACCCTCCCAGTAATAAGGAGAACTGATAAATGGTCGAGGGAATGTAGATTGAAAGAAGTTTAAAATGAAGATTCCTATCAATGTACACTAATGGCTAAATCACCATCTCCAATAAGCTCTTTCAATTGGCTTATTACTATCTATGATGTAGGTACTCCCAAGCCAAAAAATAGAAGGGGTCATATCATTAAAGAGCCCAAGAAATCCCTTACAACTATTTTTCCTCCTCATACCACTAGATCAAGAACTAAAAGTAGGAAGAAGTAGATTTTTGAAACAATAGTTGTGGACTTAAACTCTAAAGAGGATTCGGGAGAGGCAACAAGTGATAAAGGGTTTGATCTACCAATGGTAGAGGAGATTAGTGTAAATCAACAAACAGAGGTTGGTTCAAATTATATAGATATAATGGCGATATCAAATGTGCCTTCTGAACAATTAAATCCTGGTAAGGAAGTTCCAATCCTTGCACCCAAATGGTTAGAAAGTTTAATTAGTGGTAAAAGAGAAATAGTTCCATTTTCATTGCTATTTGAGGACATGGTTATCAAGTGTCTAAGAAAGACTCCTAAATCTTAGAATCTGAAAACAACATCCATGGTGGAAATTGACCCTAATATAGGGAGTTGGAGTGTAGAAATAAACTAGCCAACAACTGATGAGGAAGTTCAATATCCCACAATTCAAGATTTCACAATAAAAAAATAGATCTTGGAACTACATCACCCATCGTAGATGTGCACCATATGGAAGCATCTACAAAAAGGATAGTCAGCTATACCTAGAAGGATGAAAAAGATAAGGGGGAGTTGAAATAGACCTTACAAACAATGACAAAGTATATTGATGCCATTCATAATCCAAATCCATAACCTATTTCCCAACTGCCTCTATTTTTTGACCTAAAATGTCTGGTCAACTAGAAAATGCTAGATTAGATACATAGAAACAAAATGGTAGCTAATGTGTTTGATGATTGGTTGGATGAAATTATTTAGAAGGTTAAAAAATACATTAAAGAATTGAAAAATATATATGATAAGACTATGACTACCATCGAATATTTGAAAACATAGGATGCTTCATGGGAAAAAGAGGAAGGAAAATGGATGAATGTGATAAATTGAATTGGTGATGTTTAGAAGTATGGGGTAACAAATTTATTATTAGAGAAAAATTTAATGAGTCTAAATGATAATATATTGTATGTAAGCAAGAGAAATATCAAATGGAGAAACTCAGTATCTAGATAAGGACGAATTGAGTTTATAAAAAAGATCAAATAAATAACTGAGTTCTCTCAGTCCTTATATCATGACTTAAAATGTATTGATGTGAAATATATATAAGATGATGGGGAGCCAAAAAAGGATATCAATACCATGGTTCAATACTTTAGAGATAAGATCAATTTTGTTAAATAAAATTACAACCTATTAATTGAGCATTTCTCTCAGATTTCAAAATTGGAATCACTTCTTCACCTTTGTGTTGATGCACTCCCAAAACACGTAGAAAAAGTGGAAAAAAATTGAAGAGAGAAAGATGTTTAGAAATCATGGGATAAACAAATTTGCATCCCCAACTTCTCAAAAATCTAATAATTTGTTACTACACATTAGGAATAGAAGGTGTAACATGTCTCCTTAGCAGAACAAAGCAAATCCAGAGATTCCAATCAACTGTCCTAGTCTTGATCTTGCTTACGTAATATCTTTATTTAGTTGAAATTATGTTTAAAAAACTATCTTTTATTGAGATTGTATGGAACTAAATATTTCATGGGTTAGAGTTTGTTGTAACTCTGGGTTTTAAAGAATAGTTAATTAGGGTACTTATATCTATGTTTTTAGTTGTTAAAAACTATGATGATTGTTTGAAGAATTTTCATCTGTGAGTGAAAATAAGAAATGAGTATTTCATACTTAAATTTGTGTATTTATGTATTTGAAATTGGGGTTTTGGGTGAATTCTCCTTTCAAGTGGTAATTATTCTTTCATTGGATAACTCATCGTATGTGTTTTATATTTTACTGGTTCTATAATATACATATTTATATGTCTAATTATTGTTGAGGATAGAATTTGTGTGTTATATCACTAAATAATGTTATATGGAGGAATGATACCACATTCATAGCATGGCAATGTATGAAAGTTAGTTTTCCTTAAATGCTTTCTGGTTAAAAGTGTATCTAAATGATTAAAGTAGTTTGAATTCATTGAAGATTTTAAATGGAGGTTTACCTTAATTTAGAGAGGAGTTATCCTTTATATTTTAATTATTTTTCATTTAACTCATTTGTTCTCAAAGAGAGGGTTATAGAGTTAGAACAAAACATTTTTTTTAGAACAGGACAAATCTATTAACCAACAATTTTTGGAGACTCTAATGGGGAATCAAAGTCATTTGTCAAAATATTAATCACCTTAATATGAATCAATGATGGTGTTTCTCCATGAGAATATAATTCTTGTTCTGTAGCCTAATCTTGGTTTTCAAGATGAGCAGGAAGTTATAATTGGTCAGTTAAACACTCTTGCATGGCACACTCATTGAAACATTGAGGATTATAGAAGGGCCAAATGAGTGTTATAAAAAGAAGAAGAATTGGTTGATAATTTGAGATTTTTATTACTTAGACAAAGGATTCAATAAAAAAATGTAGTGATAAATCAAGCCCCTAAATTTTGAACAGGTCAAGAGTAGCTTAGAAACTAATATCATAAACTAGAGTCCAAAAGATATACAAGGTCTTTAAGGAGAGAAGGAGTTGAGGATCCTACCTTTCAAACACTTTAAAGCCTTAATTTTTATTATATCCCTACTCCTATTAGAAGAGATATAAGTAGACCTCATAGCCCTCCTAAGCCTTCTACATCCTCTGTCTGTTAAGCCTTAACCTTTTTTGGTACTATCATTCCCTCTACCATCAGTTTTTGTCCAATGGCTCAACCTTGGGGAGTAGTTATAGGACCTTTAAATTTAGGGGCTAACCTAAATCCTCTACATAAAAATATAAAGGAAAATTACCCAAGTTTAATGGAGATGAAATACAATCACTAGATGAACATTTGAGTGCTTTTGCCATAGCATGTGGTGTATTAGGTGTGCAACATCAAGATGTAGACATAAGGCTTTTTGTGCAAAATCTAACTAAAACTGTAGTAAAATGGTTTTATCATCTGACTAACTCTTTAATTTCAAACTATAATGATATGAAAACTACATTTGAAAATAGGTTCAAAAGCATGGAAGATGAACATTCCCTTCCTTCTCAATTGACTTAGCTCAAGAAAGAAATACATTAGCCTATGAGGGAATTTATAGCCAAATTCAATAGAATTTTGCATAAAATCCCAAATGCTAAAAGGCCAACTCTTGAGAATTAGAATTATTCCCTTCTTTCTCTATTGACTTAGCTCAAGAAAGAAATACATTAGCCTATGAGGGAATTTATAGACAAATTCAATAGAATTGTGCACAAAATCCCAAATGCTAAAAGGCCAACTCTTGAGAATCAAAAATATTTATTTATTAATGCTATGCCTCCTAATATTAGTTTTCATCTTAGAAGAGGTGTAATTGTTGACTTAACAATTGTATAAACCTTGGTAGTTGGGTTAGAAGATAATCTCATTATGGTTGGAAAATGGAAGAAAGAAGTCCAAGTACCTAATTATCATCCTTCATATTCTATAGATCTTGTGGTTTAAAGATTAGTTAATGATATGATTACCTTAAAAATATAATTGCCTAAGGTTGGTGTTTCATTTCAACAACCATATCAAGATGTTAGCAAAAGAAATTTTAACAAATAGACAAATACTGGTAGGATATTACCACTTATATCGTCACAACCCAGGCTAGATATTGAGGCTCCCCCTAGAAGAAGAAATATGTGTGCCTTTTATTTGATTACTGATCATGACAGAAGATCTTTTCTAAATATGTTTAGATATGCTCAAATGGATACTACTCAAGATGTATTGGGAGAGATTATCGAAGAAGAAAGGAACTCTGAGTAACTTGGTGACTCTAAAATACACTTCTTAGAATATGAATTAGATTTAGAAACAGGAGGTGAAATATTGGTTACTCTTGAAGATCCTTCATTTATTGTGCTTACCAGAAGTTAGAAGAATCCATGATTTTTTAAAACTCATGAAGTACCTGTTAAAGGTAAGGGGCTTCTTATTAGAACCCGTAACATTAATTTGATGGCCCAAGAAGTTAAATTATTACATAGGAGTGATCATCAAACATCTTTTGATATTATAGAATTTTACATGGCTACAAAGGTTCAAATATCCCCTACTGAGTATCTTAAGTCGAATCCCAAAGAACATGATAAATTGGTTAAATATGTCAAAGGTGATCCTTCACAAATTGAGCCTAAAATTCAATTAAATTCTAGTGTTGAGTCTCCAATTACCCAATTATTTGCTTCCCCACCTGAGTCACCTAGGCAAACTACTAAAATGACCATTGACTTAGCTAATGATACTTCTTATATAGTTGATATGAAACCCAAGCCATTTTATGTTTCTTTATTCATAAATGACCATAAATGTAGTAATTTTATTATAGACTCAAGTGCCTCTGATAATATCATGCCTTCTTCTATAGCCAAAGCCCTAGGCCTATCCATTAAAAAAACATTTGGTAGGTGCTACTCCATGGATGGTAAATAGATTTATTTACTTGGGAAAATCAAAGATGCACTGATTGCCCTTGCAACCTATCCTGATAAAAAAGTGAAATTGACTATCTTGGTAGCAGATATTCCTTCTAGTTGTGGGATGCTTTTGAACAGGAACTTTTATAAAGACTTAGGTGGGGAGATTAATTTGGATTGGTCAAAAGCTAAAATTCTAATGGAAAAGAAAAAAGTTAAACTAGAACTTGAACCTAAATGCAAGTTTATTGTATATCTTTATGATGATCCTAAATCTTAGATCCTATTTGAAGAATGTGAATTTAGAAATTACTTTCTCTCTTCTGAAGGCATGAAAGAAGAGTCCACCCCAGAATATGCTCATTCAGATGATCTATGGACCATGGAATTAGATGGTAGTTTTGCCACCATTGGTTTAGGAGCAGACATTGTTTTGATCTCACATGAAGGTAAAAAATTTCCTTACTCTTTCAAGTTAGAATTAAAAAATACTAATAACACTGTAGAGTATGAGGCCCTATTGCTTGGGTTAAATGAAACCAAAGCAAAGGGAATAAAGATGATCAAATAAAAAGGATATGCCGATTTGATTGTTAAATAGGTGAGAGGCATTTTCTCAGTTAAAAATGAAAGATTGAGACATTACAGGAACATGGTTTAGGATGAGATAGAATGTTTTAGTGCTTTTTCTATTGAGGCAATTCCTAGAGATTAAAATACATGGGAAGATTATCTATCAATATCAGCTTCCCTTTTTCTCCCACACCTTTATTTGAAAAAGGATTCATATAGAATACAATTTATTTATCATCTTAATGTCCTAGATAATGTTGAGAATTGGCATGTTTTTGAGAATGACAAGTAGATCAGAAACATCTTGGCAAATGTTGAAATGTTCTTGGGGACTTATTTTGAAGGTTTTGAATCAGAATGTAAATAATTTAGTCCTAATCTAGGGATCAATTCAAAGGATGATGTAATTTAGTTAAAGGGAAACAAAATACCCAAGGACTGGTCTCTCTAGAATATTTTTTCACTTGACAAGATGAATATACCAAATATAAACTTGCATAGAACCTTGACAAAATGGGATATTATGAAAAGATAAACATTTGGAGTAGGATTGATCCTAAATGGATTTACATTGGTAGGTGTTGCTCATCAGAGGAGAAAAATAAACTGATTAATCTATCGATTAGGTATAAAGATGTCTTTTTTTGGTGCTACGATGACCTGAAAGATTTTAGGGGTGGGGAATTTCAACATCATATTCCTTTAAAAACAAATGCAATTCCATTTAGGCAAAAGTTGAGAAACTATAACCCAAAGTTTGTTGAAGTTATCTTTAAAGAGATTGACAAAATGTTGAAATCTAGGATTATTTATCCAATTCATCACTATGCTTGGGTGGCAAATATTGTCTTAGTACACAAAAAATGGAGAAATAAGAATTTGTGTTGATTTTAGGAATCTAAACCAAGCAAGTTTGAAAGATAATTATCCTTTACCTATGATGGATCATATTTTGTAGATAGTTGCTAGATCAGAGATGATGTCCATGTTAGATGGATTCTTAGGTTATAATCAAATAAGTGTAGCTAAAACTGATCAACATAAAACTACTTTTACTACAGCCTAGGGAACTTTTGCTTATCACTGTATGCCCTTTGGTTTGATTAATGCTGGTGCAACTTTTCAATGGGTGATGATTTCATCTTTTAGAGAGCTTAAATATAAAATCATTATAATTTATCTCAATGATTTAACTATTTTCTCAATAAGAAGAGAAGATAATTTGAAAGACCTCTTAATCTTAATCTTAAGGTCTCAGAGTCATGGGATATCTCTTAATCTTAAGAAGTCAGTTTTATGTGTAACATAAGGTAAGTTGTTGGGACATTTAGTTTCTAAAGATGGAAACAAGATTGATCCAAAAATGGTTAGATCAATACAACAGCTAAGTCTTCCTTCTAATAAGACAGGAGTTAATTCTTTCTTTGGCTAGATTAATTTTTTAGAAGGTTCATTCTTGATTTTGCTAAGATTATGAAGCATATTGTGGGGATGATGAGCAAAAAATAAGCATTTAAATGGAACAAGGCTGATAAAAAAGCATTTGAAGATATTAAAGAAGTGATTTCATAAACACCTACTTTGGTAAGCCCTAATTTCCAAAAAGATTTTATTATTTATTATTATGCTTCAAAACATACCTTGTTTGGTATCTTGCTATAAAAAAATGAATTGAATGAAGAAGCCCCAATAGCCTTTATGAGTGTTCCTCTTAATAAACATGAACTTAAATATTATTTAACTGAGAAGAAATATTTCACTATGGTAAAGGCTATTAAACAGTTTAGATATTACATACTACACTCTTATTCAATTGTATTTGTCCCTAGTTCAGCTATAAAAAGCATTCTGACTCAACAAGATGTTGGGATGAATAAAAGAGAAACATGGGTTGCTAAGATTCAAGAATATGAATTGGATATTAGGCCAAATAAATTAGTTAGAGTTCAAGGCCTATTCAAATTGATTGCTGAAAGTAAAGAAGAAGAAGAAGAGGAAGAATTTCCCACTGTCTTATTGGTGAGTTTACAAGATCCATGGTTCCTGAATGTGGAACATTATCTTAATTATGGAGACTATCCTAGTCACTTATACCCAAAGGACAAAAGGAATTTAAAGTTAAAAGAAACTAAATATGTCATTTGGGGTGATCTCTTTTACAAAAAGGGACTTGATGGAACCTTTCTGAGATGTGTTGACAAAGAACAACAATGCAAGATTTTGGAAGTTTTTCATGATGAAGACTATGGTGGACATTTTTATTCTTCAGTTATAGCCTTCAAAATCCTTAGAAATTATTATTATTGGTTGGGCATGTTCAAATATGCATATAGATGGGTGGCTAATTGTGAAAAATGTAAAATATTTTTAAGAAGACCATAACTTACAGTATTACCTCTAAGGCCTATCATGATTGAAGAACCTTTCAAACAATGGGGTTTATATTTCATTGGACCTCTTTTACCACCTTCAAGTGTTGGAAATACATAGATTTTAATAGTGACATACTATTTTATGAAATGGGTTGAAGCAGTCTCTATGAAGAGAACCACTTTAGAAGTAGTATGTAATTTTCTCAGAGAAAATATACTGGTATGTTTTGGTGTTACTCAAAATCTTGTGGTAGATAATGCTACCACCTTTTCTTCAATTGAACTTACTTATGTTTGTTATGAGCATAGTATCTCTCTTTCTCACTCATTAGATTATTACCCTCAAGGTAATGAACAAGTTGAGTCTAGTAACAAAAAATTGATAGTCATCATGAGGAAATTGGTGCGTGATAATCCCAAAGATTGGCATAAGAGGTTGTATGAAGCACTCTGGGTTGACAGGGTAACCCAAAAAGGGAACTACAAATGGCATCTTTTGATCTTGTTTATGGAATAGGAGATTAGTTATCATTACCTCTAGAATTATATGTAGCCAAATTTAAAAATGTCATTGAAGATCAATATTTTCAAGATTCCCTAGAAAAGAGATTTATGTACTTAACCATGATTGAGGAGGAAAGGAATGAACTGGTTAATCAGATTACCAGTCATCAAGCTAGTGTTAATAATATTTTTGATTGAAAATCAAGGCCCAAAAAATTCATGGAAGGAAAAAAAGTGCTGCTATGGGATAAGAGGAGAGAACCAAAAGGAGCACATGGAAAATTTTATTCACTTTGGAAAGGCCCCTTCAAAATTCATTAGGTACTAGGTCCTAATTCTTTCAAATTGGAATATCTAGATGGAAATATTCTACCCCTATCCTATAATGGATAGGATCTTAAATTGTATCCACTTTAAAATAGGTGTCCCCTATTTTGTACATAGTCTTTCCTTTATTGTCATGTGTCATTGTTTTCCTTTTCTAGTTTTGGTTTGCCTTGGTTCTTTTTCTTCCATTCCTATGTTTTAGTTTTTGCGTAACCAAAGTTTCTAAGTTATTTACATTTTGTTATAAAATTCAGTCCCCAATCAGAGCTAATGTTACCTTTTCATTCACTCTTATTAAATTTTTTGTGATCCTTCCCTTAGCAAAAAAATTGACTTACCATCTTCCCTTATTAGTCATGTGTTTTTCTCTTAAGTCGACTCTTTGTTTTTAAAAAAATACATCTGCTAGTCATCTTATTTACAAAATTACTATAGAATTGCACCCTTTTCATGGTTCAAGAGTTCAATGGTTCAAGATTTCAACGGTTCAATGATTCAACATTCAATGCCTCTCAAAAAGTGATGTACCCTTGGTCCCTTTATTGAATTCAACTTGTATCTTTGAACCTCATATCAAAGTTCAAAATTTTAGAGGTTTAACATTCCCTCACTATAGTTTCATTTTACTCGAAGCCTTCTTTAAGTAAAAAACTTATGGGAGATTTAAAGGAAATATATTTGGAACATATTATGAAGCAGAAAGTTCTAACTTTCAAAAGGTTACGAGTAATAATTACATATCAAGGTCATGTGTGAGAAATGCTTGAAATTAATGCATTTTTTATAGTTCATATCATATCAAGCATTTTTTTCATGAATTATTATAGTTAGTAATTATTTGACCTAATTTAATGCATTTTTTGAGAAAGTACAAGCCAATTTTAATAGTAAACACACAGGGTGATGCAAGAGGAGAACAACATTGGAGGTATAATATTTTATTGTCCAGTTTGACACTAATCTCTGATCCATTGAAGGTGAGTTTGACTTTTCCTATAGCTGATTCCATTACTTTATTGGAAAGGACAATCATTTTGCATTTTTGGTGTTATTAAAGAGGTTCAAAGAATTTTCACTACATTTATTTAGTATGTAGCCATGAAATCTACTTATTTTGGTTTTGATCATAGTTCAAGCCTTATTTTTTCTCTTCCTGAAGTTGGGGATACTTATTTAGCTCAATATGATTTAGAATATTTTAAGGAGAGGGTTAAAAATCCTATGTCAACCCCTATGATGGAGAAAATAATGGAAAGTGGTTTAGTTGAAAGTGTAGCTTTTTCCATGGTGGTACAATGTCTTGAATTAGTTTTGGAATGCATGAATAGATACGACCCTCAAAATAGGTGTATCAAAACTATAGATGGCAATGTGTTACTACATGTGAATAAACAAACCCTAATGGCTGTGATGAAAGTTCCACCCAAGGAGCCATACTCTGACCTCGATATTACTTCCTCTTATGGTCATTTTTTATTAAAGAAAACAAACTATAGGAGTGTAATTTCTAGAAATTAGTTAAATAAATTTCAAAAAGGAGGTTCAAGACTACCTAGAGCATTAACTAGAGAACATATGATACCAAAAATTAAAGACATCATGGTATTGTTACACAAGGTGAAAGGCAGTTCTCAGGGATTTTATTAGGAAGACTGGATGTATTTCTTCATCCACGTGATCCTCTAAGGAGAACAATATTTGGATTGGGCATAAATTATAGCTAAATGTTTGCATCAGGATCTGAGTAATTATTTGGGGAATAAGGAATTTTATATGTCCTCATATATCTTCTTCTTCCTGGCATTTAGAAGACTATGGGGAGGGTTACCTCATGCACCCTTGGTTGAGGACAACAAAATTTATGATTATTATTCACAATTACAGATGCAAAATTGTTATGATAATTATATGAGAGTTAATGATGTTTTTACTAGAAGAATGACTTATGAATTGAAAGAAAATATCAACAAGAGAATGTCCAATGAAGCTATGTAGTTGACCAATATTTATGGTAGTTTCTTTATCTAGTTTCCCAAATTTTCTTATATTAGAGTTGGTGGTTTTGATGGTGAAATCGTGAAGCTACCCAGGTATGTTTTTGACCACTTTGTGTTGATAGAAATGTATAGGTAGTTGGCCTATGTAGATAATAAATTCCAAATGAAGAAATAATCTAGTATATCTTTTCCCATCAAACTTTGACACTATTCATGCTAGTCAATTTCTCATGATTTGAATTTAGAAGTGGGTCTATAAAAGTTTAATTTTTAGTATTATAGTGCCAGACCTCAAATTTGATAGCAAAGGTTTTACTCAGGACAATGGGTTTTGGAATGATATTTTCACACATCCCTCAAATGGAAGACTATTGGGAGGATTGTTCATATGAATATGAAGTAAGAAAGAGGCTTTGGTGTAGGTTCTCATTAGGGTAAATAGTTACCCTCAATTTAAATATGAATATTTTTGGAATAGTTGATAATGAGGAATAGGTGATTGACCCTCAATTTGAATAAATAAAACAATTACCTATTCTAAAAATTGATTGGAATAAAAATGAAGAGGATCGAATTGAGGTTATAACCCTCCCAGTAATAAGAATTAATAAATGGTTGAGGGAATGTATATTGAAATAAGTTTAAAATAAAGATTCTCAATAATGTGGACTAATGGATAAATCACTATCTCCAATAAGCTCTTTTATTAGGATTATTACTATCTATGATGCAGGTACTCCCAAGCCAAAAACTGGAAGGGGTCATATCATAGAAGAGTCCAAGATATTCCTTACAACTATTTTGCCTCCTCATACCACTAGATCAAGAACTAAAAGTAGGAAGAAGAAGCAGATTTTTGAAAGAATAGTTGTGGACTTAAACTTTGAAGAGGATTCAGGAGAGGCAATAAGTGATAAAGGGTTTGATCTACCAATGGCAGAGGAGATTAGTGAAAATCAATAAACAGAGGTTGCTTTAGATTCTATAGATCTGATGGTGATATCAAATGTGCCTTCTGAACAATTGAATCCTAGTAAGGAAGTTCCAATCCTTACAGCCAAATGGTTGAAAAGTTCAATCAATGATAAAAGATAAATAATTCCATTTTCATTGCCATTGGAGGACATGGTTAGCAAGTGTCTAAGAAAGACTCCTAAATCCAAGAAGCTAAAAACAACATCTAGGGTGGACTTTGACCCTAATATAGGGAATTGGAATGTAGAAATAACCTGAATGACAACTGATGAGGAAGTTCAAGATCCCACAATTCAAGATTTCATAATTAAAAAAAGATCTTGGAACTTCATCATGCACCGTGGATGTGCACCATATGGAAAATCTACAAAAAGGATAGTTAGTCATACCTAAAAGGATGAAAAAGATAAGAGGGAGTTAAAATAGACCTTATGATCAATATGTATCAATGCCATTCATAATCAAAATCCATAACCTGTTTCCCAACTACCTCTGTCTTTTGACCCAAAATATTTGGTCAACCAGAAAAAGTTAGATCATATACATAGAAACAAAATGGTGACTAAGGTGTTTGATGATTGGTTGGATGGCGTTATCCAAAAGGGTATGGAATACATTAAATAATTGAAAAATATATATGATGAGACTATGGCTGCCATCAAGGATTTGAAAACATAGAATGCTTCATGGGAAAAAGAGGAAGGAAAATGGATGAATGTGATAAATCAAATTGGTGATTTTTAGAAGTATGGGGTAATGAATTTTTTATCAGAGAAAAATTTGATGAGTCTGAATGATAATATATTGTATGTAAGAAAGATAAATATCAAATGGAGAAACTTAGTATCCAAACAAGGATGAATTGAATTTACAAAAATGATCAAAGAAATAACTGAGTTCACTCAATCCTTATAGCATGATTTACAATGTATTGATGTGAAATATATAAAAGATGATGGGGAGAAAAAAAAAGGATATTGATATTGTGGTTTAATCCTTTAGAGAGAAGATCATTTTTGTTAAATAAAATGACAACCCATTAATTGAGGATTTCTCTCAGATTTCAAAAGTAGAATCACTTCTTCACCTTTGTGTTGATGCACTCCTAAAAAATGCAAAAAAAGTGGAAAAAATTTGAAGAGAGAAAGATGTTTGAAAAGCATGGGTTAAACACATTGGCATCCACAAATTCTCAAAAATACAAGAATTTTTTACTACACATTAGGAATGGAAGGTGCAATGTGTCTCCTCAATAGAACAAAGCAAATCCAAAGATTCCAATCCACTGCCCCAGTCTTAATCTTGCTTATGAAATCCCTTTATTCAGTTCGAATTATGTTTAAAAAACTTTGTCTTTTAATGATCTTGTATGGAACTAAATCTCGTATGGGTCAAAGTTTTTTTTAACTCTGGGTTTAAAATAATAGTTGATTAGGGTAACTATATATATGTTTTTAGATGTTAAAATTGATAAACAGGATAGTGAAGAAGAAGACAAGAGAATTTTAGAGCTGAACTTCTTTGTTTTACAATATATGTGATGATTTTTTGAAGAATTTTCATTTGTGAGTGAAAATAATAAATGATTGTTGCATACTTAAATCTATGTGTTTAAGTATTTGAAATCGGTTTCTATGTGAACTCTCCTTTCAAGTGGTAATTATTCTTTCATTGGATAACTCATCATATATGTTTTATCTTTTATTGGTTTAGTAATATACATATTTATATGTCTGATTATTATTGAGTATATAATCTATGTGTTGTATCACTAAATAATGTTATATGGAGGAAAGATACTGCATTCATAGCATGTCGATGTATGAATGTTAGTTTGCCTTAAACACTTCATGGTTAAAAGTGTGTCTAAATGATTAAAGTAGTTTGAATTCATTAAATTTTTTAAAGGGATTTGTACCTTAATTTGGAGAGGAATTATCCCTAATAGTTCACTCATTTGTTATTTAACTCATTTGTTCTTAAAGAGACGATCATAGAGTCAGAACAAAACATTTTTTTTAGAACAAGACAAATCTGTTAACCAACATTGAGTAAGAAACATTAAGAGATAGTTGTATTTTATACACAAGAGGGGTTGGTGCTCTTGTGGGTTGGTGCTCACAAATATTTGAAAGGGGTTGGTGCTTTTATTGGTTGGTGCTCCCAAATAGTTGTTTTGTTGGTGCTCAACAAATGGGTTGGTACTCCTACAAGTTGGTGCTTGCAAACTTTGTTATTTGAGATGGTGCTCATTCATATATTTGAGATTGTTCTATGTGGTTTTTCCCACTTTGGGTTTCCACCAAAAAATATGGTCTCTCTCTCTCTCTCTCTCTCTCTCTCTCTCTCTCTCTCTCTCTCTCTCTCTCTCTCTCTCTCTCTCTCTCTCTCTCTCTCTCTCTCTCTCTCTCTCGTGTGGTGCATGTTATTTTTTTATTTTTATTTCATATCTTTAATGTGTGATTAAGTGGTTAAATAAAATAAATTAGATTAAGT
The DNA here is from genome assembly GCA_037957365.1 of Torreya grandis. Classification (NCBI taxonomy): domain Eukaryota; kingdom Viridiplantae; phylum Streptophyta; class Pinopsida; order Cupressales; family Taxaceae; genus Torreya; species Torreya grandis. The sequence goes on from JARHVA010005650.1 coordinate 194,611, forward strand.
AAAATATATATAATATATTGATTCACCCCCTGTCTTAGTGTCTTTCATTCTTAACAGATCATACAATGAATATATATGGTGTGAATCGAGTCAAATATGTCAAATTATTCATTTTTTAATATATTTAAGTACTAAGACAAAATTAATATCCAATGGTGCATGGGTTATCATACAAGATTGATATAATGGTGCATGTTGAGCAAAATGGTAACAAGTGTTCAATGTTTATCATTGAGCAGAGATAAAGATTGAGATAATTCCAAGGATGAATGGTGAGTGGATGTTATTATTTATCAATATTAATGGTGAAAATTAAATTCTAGAGGTCAAATTGATAACTATTTAACATTTTAAAATACTGAGCTACATACATAAGATCGATGGTGTGTGTTGAGTCAAAGTTGCCAGATTGCATGAGATGAGGTTAAATGTTTGAAGATTAATGGTTGGTAATTATTTCATTATGCTTTAAATATTAGATAAGATTGATGGTGTACATTTAATATTAATAAATGATATCATAGGATATGAAAAATGTGATTGAGGTTTAACTTTGACCATTTGAATTCAAATATTTGAATTTAACAAAGGAAAAATTAGTGTCTAGTTTTTGTGACGTATATTTACATCTATGTATAATTTTACTATGGTATAAGGGGATAATTTTTAGATGAATCCAAGGTTCATATCATAATATAAATTTGAAGTTTTTAAAGTGTGTATAGTCAAAGTTATGAAGGTTTAAAGTTAACTACATGTTCGACGTTCATCTATTAGGAACCCAAGAAGTTTGTTTGAGCTTGTGTTGATGTTGTTTCAATGTATCATGATGACTTAGATATTTAGGATTGTTTTATACTATAGAAGGACCATATTTTTTAATTATTAAGGTTTTAATAATTGTACGCAGTATGAACAAAGGTCTAGAAGTCGACTATGTATTCATTCATGGTGACTATTTACATAGAATGTTGATTGAGAAAATTATGCTTTAACATAAGAGTGTTTTGGCAAATGTGATCATTTGAGGATGTCAAAGGGGACATGTGGAATGGGTCCATGAATTTTTAAGTGGTTATTTTTTCTTAATTATCTTGAATAAGTGTTAAAGAGGTGAATGGATCTCCATAATACCTAAAAGGTGACTTAGGCCTATTGAGTGAAGAATTGTGTCTAAGTGTGACCCATGTTAGATGCCTTAAGGTTGAAGGCATGTATTGTGGCCAACATGGAAATATTTTGGACTTAATAATTTATGAATTCTATATATATAGTGAAAACAAATATGATGGTTTCTAACTTTTGGAAGACTTGAGAGATGTAAGCAAGGCTTGTTGGCAAAGAGGATAGGTAGTGTGCCTATTAGATGAGTTGATAAGCAGTTCAAATTGAGGACTATGTTTATGACATATAGGCCATATTTATTATGTCTAAATATTTATCTTTTAGTTTGAGTATATATAAATAAGTCTTAGTGTGTGTATGAGGATAGTTTGAGTGAAGAAGGAGAGAGACTGTGGCATGCCTATGTGAGAGACATGTATGAGATAGAGAGAATGTTTGTGTAGGGATTAGATAGTTATATCTCCATCATTAGGTTTTGAATAAATCAGTTATAAGGTGGATTTATTCACATAAAAGGAGGGTATAAACTATTTTATCTTTCTTAGGGGTAGTTGTGCCTAGTGAAATAGGGGTTTCACTAAAGACCTTTGGTAAGAATGATATGATGAAGGTTTACTAGTATAAAGGAGTTGACTAGAATTTTATTTATAATTTATTATAAGATAATTAGTACATGTGGTTCAAGCTTGAGAATGGGTTTTATTCCCCATAAGGGTTTTCCACAAGAACTATATGTTATGTGTCTAATTTTGTGTATGCATTGAATTAATGAGCTCTCTTATTAATGTTGCTTGATCAACTTGGTATATGTTGATTGTATAATAGTTTTAAAGGATTGTAATTATAATTGAAATATATAGGCTCATTGATTCACCCCCCCCCCCCCCTCTTAGTGTTTGTACTTCTAACAATTTTTATTTGGCCCCTTGGTTTAAGAGCAAAACTTGTAATAAATTTCATAAAACAACTTAACACAAATCACCTAGCTTCCTTTTAAGCACTTAAAACCAAATGTTCAAGACTTAACCATTCATTTTAGGTACCAAAATTAACTATTCAATAGTTAGTATTTGTAAATTTTTGTTCTATTCCCATAAAATTAGAGGGTTTCCTTATGCTTTTAAGCATAATTATGGATGAGAAAATAACATTTGGAAATATAGCTCCTAGGTTTCTCTATATATTTCACACAAAGATTGATGATGATCACTTATGACCAATACTAGTTACCAGATGACTAATGCCAATTGGTAATAATCGATAACAATCTATAAGGACCAATGTTAGTTACCTTTGAACCTAACGGCAAAACAAAATAGTTCAAAAAATTTTAGTTAGCTCAAAATATTATGAAAACTCCATAAAACCTATAACAAGGTGATTAAACAAAGAGTATACAAGTTAATGAAACTAAGAAATAGCAACTAGGAGTTATAAAAAGAATCTAAATCCATGTTTTTAGGCAATGTTTTACCATGTACCGTAACTGATGATGGTTATCCAGAACAAATGATGGTTAGACAAAATTGATGTCGATTAGGAAAACTAATATCAGTTATGCCAAATTGATATCGGTCTTTGTGTAAATATGAGTTAACATAAAAAATAAAAAATGATAAAAATAAAACTAAAACTCCAATTTTTAAGCTATTCAAGCATTTATTTGAAAATTTAAGAGTTATATCTTGGTCTCCTTGGTACATGGGATGCCTCTAGTTCCCATCAGGCATGCCATTTGTGATCATAGTAATTTGACAATAGAGAG